>CM066032.1:170984811-171158983 GCA_033557465.1 Ichthyophis bannanicus | reverse complement strand
GCTTCAGACAAATTCAATCAGTACCGGACACCAACTCCGGTACCGACTGCCGTCGACATCGGCACGGTATTCTACCAGGACCGAGTCATGCGTCTTTGTCGGTATCGACAAGTCAGTACCGGACCACTCCGATGCCGACTTCGATCTTGTACCCGGTACCATGCCTGGCACGATCACACCCGGATCGGAGGTATTTTGAATCCTAGGATGAGTCTGAAGACTCTGAAAGCTATGCCAATACCCAGAGTACGTCTTCCTGAGGATTCCTCTTCTCATCAGCGTAGGATGTCTACACCAGAGGATATGGCCTGGTCAGGAATTTTATCCGAGATGTGGCCCGAGGTCTTTCCATCACATTGGCGCCTGAAAAAGAACATAGGGCAAAGGAATTAGGAAATCTTGCAATACCATAAAGCTCCCAAGGAGGAAGCTACAATTACCTATTCATGAGATCCAGCATGATCTCATGGTAAGGATGTGGTAAACACATCTAACCACATCTCCTCACTCTTGAAGATGCGACCACATGTATTCGAGCTTTCCTCACTGTCCTGGTTTTCAGAAGACTCAATTCCCACACCATTCCATGGTGGTGGAGTCAGCTATCGAGAAGGATAAAGAGGGCAAAAAGGCATGCATCTAATACTCCAGGACGTGAGTGTAGGACTCTTGACGTCCTTTGGACGTTGAACCCTTCCAGGCTTCCATGTTTTGTGCTAGCACAAGTTCCTATACTCTTATATATGGGAATGTTCCTTAAGGAGATTTAGAACTTATGAGCCCTCTCCTTCCTGATGATAAGAGGCAGGATTACCTTGCCCTTGTCAAACATGCTCAGAATGTTTCCAAGTTTGTGAATAGTGCAGCCTGTGACTGCTTTGAGTGCATAAGCAGAAAATCTGTCTATTGCCATAGGTGCCTGTAGGATTGCCGGGCTCCCAGGCATGTGAATTGGAAATTTGGGTTTACAGGATAAAAACGGAATCTTCCTTGCAAACGGAGGAGAATCTCGGTGGCAAGAATTGGCAGGAAAAGAAAAAGCTAATGATATAGATGATGACAATATGACTCTGGATAGATTTGTCTAAATCTACAAGCTGATCCTGCGAGGAAAAAATCCTCTAAGAAAACCATTCTTCAGTAAGAAGAAGATGGGTCCTATCACTACTTACCACAACATGGACCACCGTCCAAGGTCAGCCTGCCTAAAATGGACAATGGCAAACACCTAGACAAACAAACAGAAGCCAAACGCGGTAAAAACCTCAGCCAGCTCAGCCTCCTCAGGGGCTTTGACTTCCTCTCTAGAGAAGTTCGTTTTCCTACCCCTGAAGGGTCCAGAACCCTATACTACCTCCGATAACCAACCGGGGCATCGTTTAGGTCCAGTCTGCCCAAAAGGGGACCAGCCCAGCAACAACCTAGGCAGTAGAACGACAAAGGCCGAGCTAAGCAGCAACCGGCTCAGTAGACTAAGCCTCCACAGAGAACTTTGCCTTCCTGGCCCTGAACGGCCCAGAACCACTCCAACATCCCAGGAAGGTTATGTCATTCTGGCCCCCCAGATGGGGTCAGATTACCAGCAGAGAAATTGGACCACTTGTCTATTGTAAAGCGAGGGGTACAAGCTTCATTTCCTCCAGCATGCCCCCTCCTGCAATGAGTAAATAGACACAGTGTTCAATTCTCAGGACCTCTCTCCAACGGACCAGTTAGGTCAAGAGGTCAATGTTCCGTCTTGCCCAGGGGGCAATAAGAAGAGGGGTACCCATTCCCCAACAAGGTACAGGGCTTGTACTCCCTCTATTTCCTTATTCCAAAGAAAAAAGGAGGACACAGACCCATTTTTAGACCTCCAGCTGAATTGAACAAATTCCTGGTTTCAAGGCGAAGTTCAAAATGATTTCTCCTGGAACTCTGCTGCCATACCTTCAGAGTCAGGATTGGGCCTTTGTGTCTCTAGATCTCAAAGGATGCGTACACTCATGTTATTACATACATCTAACCTCACTGGAGAAGTTCCTTCGACTTTCTGTTTCCAAGGGAAGCGCAATACCAATACAGGGTTCTTCCTTTTGGCTTGGGCCTCGTGACACCAAGGGTGTTCACAAAATGGGCAATTGGCCGTGGTGGCAGCATTTCTCCGCACGCTGGGGATTATTCGTATTCCCTTATGATTCTCATAGCGCTTCCACGTTGGCTCACGGCTAACGTTGTACCCTCTGCTCCTACATCTCCTTCTCAAGCTCCGCCTCTGGAGTTATGGATATGCTCCAGATCTCCTTTCTCAGGAGGACGTGATGCTGTAGCATCCCAATCCCCAGTCTCAGCATCTCAGAGGCCTGGTTGCTGAAAGCACTAGAACTTCACGGGGTTCCTAACCTTTCCCAGCAGGTAAAGGATATTCTTCATGCTTTCAGGAAGCCTTCCACCAAGACGCTCTTATGCATTTAAAATGGAAAAGTTTTACCATATGGTGCTTGCAGAAGGATCTTAACCCTCTTTCGATACCTCTGTAATCATTACTGGAGTATCTCCTTCATTTATCAAATGCAGGTCTTAAGACAAATTCAGTGAGAGTTCATTTGAGTGCTATTGCAGCTTCTTTCAAGTTTCTAAATGGGCATCCTATTTCCTCTCATCCTCTCATAGCGAGATTTATGAGAGGCCGTCTTGTAACTAAGCCTCCCATTAAGCCACCACCGGTGGCATGGGACTTAAATTTGGTTCTTGGCCAGCTTATGAAACCGCCTTTTGAACCATTAGCCACTACCTAGAAACATAGAAACATAGAAACATGATGACAGAAAAAGACCACAAGGCCCATCTAGTCTGTCCTTCCATAACAACTACAACAGTCCACTATCTACCATTAGAGATCCTCTGTGTTGGTCACATGCTTTATTGAATTCAGTTACTGTCCTCATATCTACCACCTCCACTTGGAGACTATTCCACGGATCAACTACTCTGTCCGTAAAGAATTATTTCCGCATATCACTCCTGTATATATCTCCCTTCACCCCTCATCCCATGTCCCCTCGTCGCAGAACTTGCTTTCAATTGAAAGAGGCTCTCTCCCTGAACATTTATGGAGGTATTTAAACATCTCAATCATATCACCTCTATCCCGCCTTTCCTCTAAGGTGTACATATTAAGATCCTTAAGTCTGTCCTCATATGCTTTATAATGAAGACCACTAATCATCTTAGTAGGCAACCCTCTGCACCGACTCCATCCTGTTCACATCCTTTTGAAGGTGCGGTCTCCAGAATTGCACACCATACTCCAAATGAGGTCGCACCAAAGACTTATACCGAGGCATTATCACCACCTTTTTCTGCTAGCCATTCCTCTCCGTATGCACCCAAGCATCCTTCTAGCTTTTGCCGTAGCCTTTTCTACCTGTTTAGCTACTTTAAGATCATCGGACACAACTACGCCTAGGTCCCGCTCTTTCTTTAGTGGACAAAAGTACTTCACCTCCTATACTGTATTGCTCCCTTGGATTGCTGCAGCCCAAATGCATGACCTTACATTTTTTAACATTAAATCCCAGTTGCCAAATTCTAGACCATTCTTCAAGCTTAGCCAGATCCCTCCTCATGTTATCTACACCTTCTGGGTGTCTACTTTATTGCAGATTTTGGTATCATCCGCAAAGAGGCAAACCTTACCCGACAACCCTTCCGCTATATCACTAACAAAAGATGTTAAAAAGAATCGGACCAAGGACAGATCCCCTGGGGCACACCACTGGTAACATCCTTCTCCTCAGAGTGAGCTCCATTTACTTGTACTCTTTGTACTCTTTGTCGCCTCCCACCCAACCAATTTCTCTTTGACATTCCTTTCCTGGAAGGTCATCTTTCTTATTGCAATCACATCAGCACGTTGCATCAGTGAATTGCAAGCGTTGGTGGGCTGATCCTCCTTATACAAGATTCCTTCATGACAAGTAGTCCTTAGGACTCATCCACACTTTATGCCAAAGGTGGTGTCACCTTTTCATTTAAACCAAGCGGTTTACCTTCCTGTATTCTTCCCAAGGCCACACGCCTCAAATGCAGAAAGGAATCTTCATACTTTGGATTGTAAAAGGGCTTTGTCCTTTTACTTAAAAAGGACACAGCAACATAGAAAGTCCTCTCAACATTTTTTGTTGCTTTTGATCCTCGTCATTTGGGACTTCCAGTCTCCAAAAGAACACTGTCCAACTGGATTGCACAGTGTATTTCTTTTGCCTATGAGAGTAAAAAGCTTCCTCTGGAAGGCCATGTCACAGCTCATAATGTGAGAGCCATGGCAGCTTCTATGGCTCATCTTCATTCTGTGTCTATTGATGACATCTGTCGAGCAGCTACTTGGGCTTCGGTTCATACCTTCACAGCCCATTACTGCTTAGACAAAGACTCCCGCCCGGGATGCCTTGTTTGGTCAGGCTGTTCTTCAACACCTGTTGCCATACTTAATCAATCCTACCCACCATCCCTGGTAGGCTGCCAGAGATCTATGGGGGGAAGTGGAACCCTTTAACAAGGGCACACAACTTCTGGGGCCTTCTCCTTGGCATCTGCAGCTAGGGGAGTCCCCCATATGTGAAGACTACATTCCTGCTTGTTCCTGGAGATAGCATAGTTACTCGCCTGTAACAGGTGATCTCCGGGAACAGCAGGAATTTATTCTTCACAACCCATTCACCTCCCTAGGAGTTGTATCTCTCTATTTCTCTCTTTCTCGCTTTCTGTCTTCTCTTTTGTCTCAGCTTTAAACTCAACTGGAGAGGGACAGTTGGGGAAAGGCGGGAAGGCAGCACACAGGCGCTGTGGGATCCTCCAAAAGCTTTCCTTATTGGACGCTGGGGAGCATTCCCGCGCAGGCTCTGTCGTACAGACGATATCCATATGTGAAGACTAAATTCCTGCTGTTCCCGGAGCTCACCTGTTATAGGTGAGTAGCTATGCTTTAGTGCACATGAACTGAAGGGCAGATGATACGATGTAATTAGCTGCACCTCTGAGGTGGACTCAATAGCTCTACCATCTTTGGTGTTAAGTTAACCCATGATAACTAGCTATTTATTAACTGGTAAGGCACACTTCCTGCCCATTCCATGCCACCTCCTGCATTAGATGGTTATCATGGGAATTAACTATGCGACACCCTCATTAATTTTTAGCATGTGTTAATTTCCATGTAAGTTAGTGGATAGGGAACCTTAATGTGGTGGCATGTTTTCCTAGGAATCTGAGTGTGGGTGAATAGAATGAGAGAGCCAGGAATGCTTGATTAAGTAATCCTTATCCAAATAATATGAACATGCAGCAATATGTTGAATAATGAAAACAATGAAAAGAAGGAGAAAGACTTCAGCCTTCACTATTCACCATCACCGGTGATAAAAAAACAAAACAAAACCCTCTTCCACAGTATACATCAAATATTAAAGAGAAAATCAACTACTGAACTTCTTTTGCATTGCAACAGTACTTGATGTTCTTGGCTATCTTGCCTGGGGGGGGGGCCTTGTAAAAATAGGAGACTGGGCATCCAGATGGCAGATGAAATTTGAATAGGAAAAGCGCAAAATGATGCACATAGCGAAGAATATTCTGAACTACAGTTACATAATGCAAATCCTACATGAGGAGTCTCCTTAATGTTATCTTGGACATTAAGTTGAAATCGTCGATGTAGTGCACCGCAGCATCCAAAAAAGCAAATGGAATGTAAAGAATTACTGAGAAAGGAATAAAGATGGAGTATATCATAATGCCTCTAATCTCCAGGAACAAGCAGGAATGTAGTCTTCACATATGGGTATCGTCGGTTACCGACGGAAGCCTGCGCGGGAACGCTCCCCTGTGTCCAATAGGAAAGCTTTTGGGAGCATCCCACAGCACCTGTGTGCTGCCTTCCCACCTTTCCAACTGTCCCTCTCCAGTTCTTCGTTTTCCGTGGAGCCGACAGGTCCCATACCCTGTCACCGCAGAAAAATTTCTTCTTTAATCTTTGTTTTTTGTGGTCGCTGCCTTCCCTCGACACTATACCGGTACCGCCGGTTCATTCTTCTTTCTTCTTAAAAAACAAACAAACTATAGTTTCTGAGCTATTTTACTTCAGAAACCTTTTTCCTTGGTGTTAGTGGCGCCATTTTGGGCACTAAGCCCAATTTTTCCTTAAAAATGGAAAAACCAACATCTGGTTTTAAAAAAATGTTCTAAGTGTGGCGGTACCATCTCCATCACCAACACCCATGATTGGTGTCTCAAATGTTTAGGTCCTGACCACTCTACTTCGGAGTGCCTCTCTTGTGGAATGATGTCAAAAAGGGGTCTGCAGAATCAAGCTGCAAAGCTTAGCACCTTTTTTCCCTCAGACGCAGCGTCTGTTGCATCGACATTCTCCAGGGCCTCATCTTCCTCCCATGGATCTCAGGTAACTAAACATAAATCTAGCTGGTCCTCAAAGAGAAGATCTCCTAAGTATCGAGATGCCACTGGCGTTGCCCTTGAGGAAATTTCACCGGCAAAACTGCCCTGGCGGGAGGCTTCGGCTTCCAAAGCATCAACGGGGCTCCAAGATGTTCTCGAGGCCTCAACCTCGGCAGAACTACTGTTGCCATGCTCTGGGGTTCCAGTCGCTTCTTCCGGTACTGACGCCCAAGCATCGTCAGCGTCGATAGACCAGAGATTTCTTGCTATCGAACGCAGTCTAGTGGCTCTTCTCATGTCTTTGGTACCGTTGAAACTGTTTCAGACACCTCAACCGATACCAGTACCGACGGCATCGATGTCGATGGGTATGCCACCCATACCGAGTCATGCGTCTGTCTCCGGCATCGACAGATCGTACCGGAGCAACCCGATATCGACTTCGATCGATACCGGTACCGTGCGCTGTACAATCACCAAGATCGGAGGTATTTTGAATCCTCTGAGTCTGATGACTCCGAAGACTCTGCCGATGCAAGAGTACTTCTCCCAGAGGATTCCTCTTCTCAGCGCAGTGTGTCTCCACCAGAGGATATGTCCTTTTAGGATTTTATCCGTGATGTGGCCAGAGGCCTTTCCATCACAGTAGCTCCTGAAAAAGAGCCTAGGGCAAAGGAGTTGGAGATTCTCCAATACCCTAAGGCTCCCAAGGAGGCAGCTACTCTGCCTATTCATGAGATCTTAAATGATCTTATGCTAAGAATGTGGGAAAACACCTCTAACCACATCTCCTCATTCTCGGAGACTCGATATTATGTATCGAGTTCCACCTGGCTTTCAAAAAACTCAACTACCACACCATTCAATGGTAGTGGAATCAGCCATGCGTAGGATGAAAAGTGCAAAGAGACATGCGTCCAATCCTCCAGGTTGTTAATGCAGGACTCTTGATGCCTTGGGTGTCGATGCTTTCAAGCTTCCATGCTCTCAGCTAGGATCAGTTCCTATATCTTGTATATGGGAATGTTCCTTAAAGAGGTCACAGGAGACTTGGAGCTTATGAGGATGTTTCCAAGTTTGTAAATCGTGCAGCCTTTGACTGTTTTGAGTGCAAAAGCAGAACCTCTGCTTTGCCATTGGTGCATGTCAGATTGCCTGGCTTCAGGTATCCGACTTGGAAATTTGGGTACAGGATAAATTAGGAAACATTCCTTGCACAGGAGAAAATCTCTTTGGCAAGAATTGGCAGGAGAAGGCTAATGAGATAGATGCAGACAAGATCACTTTGGATAGATTGTCCAAATCTACAGCCGATCCTGCAAGGAAAAGATCCTCTAAAAAACATTTTTCAATAAGAAAAAGAAGTTTTATCCTTCCTATACCCAACAGGGACACACCGTCCAGGTCAGCCTGCCCAAAAGGGACAACGGCAACAACTAGACAACAAAAGAAGCCAAAAGTGGTAAAACCTCAGCCAGCTCAGCAGGCTCATCCTCCTCAGGGGCTTTGACTCCTCTCTAGAGAACTTCGCCTTCCTGCCCCTGAAGGGTCCAGAACCCTTGGACATCCCAGGCAGGTTATGTCATTTTGCCCACAGATGGTACCATATAACAGCAGAAAGTTGTACTCTGTCCATTGTATGAGAGGGGTAGAAGCTTCATTTTCACAGCATGCCCCTCCTACAATGGTAAGACAGTTCAATTTCTCAGACCTCTCTCGACAATCTTTTAGGTCAAGAAGTCATAACACTCCTTGCGCAAGGAGCAATAGAGGAAGTACCCATTCCGCAACAGGGTACAGGGTTCTACTCCCCCTGTTTTCTTATTCCAAAGAAAACAGGAGGATACCGGCCCAATTTAGACCTCAGAGAATTGAACAAATATTTGTTTTGAGAGAAGTTCAAAATGGTCTCTCTAGGAACTCTTCTGCCATACCTTCAAAGTCAGGATTGGCTTTGTTCTCTAGATCTCAAGAATGTGTATACTCATCCATCCAAATCACAAAAGATTCCTCCGTTTCCTGTTTCAAGGAAAGCACTTCCAGTACAACAGGGTTCTTCCTTTTGGCCTGGCTTCTGCACCAAGAGTATTCACAAAATGCATGTCTGTGGTAGCTGCATTTCTCCGCACTCTGGGAATATTCATCTTCCCCTACTTAGACGACTGGCTCATTTGAGCACCTACAATGCCAGAAGCCAGCTCTGCTTTGTTTCGCACAATGCAAATCCTTCAGTATTTGGGATTAGTCATAAACCTCCCAAGTCCAATCTTGCTCCCACTCAATCCCTAGAGTTCATAGGAGCTCATCTGGATACCAGACAGACAAGGGCTTTCCTTCCGCAGCCCCGCTGTCTTCGCATAATACAGCTAGCTTCCCAAGCAGTGCTCAAACCTTATCTCACTGCTAGAGAAATGCTACAACTGCTGGGCCACATGGCATCCACTGTGCATGTGGTTCCTTATGCTTGCCTCCACATGCAAGCAGCCCAGTGGACTTTATCCACTCAGTGGACACAGGCCTCAGGTTGCCTGTCGGACAAAATAACAAACTCAGACCGGCTTAGTTCATCCCTCCAATGGTGGCAATCGCTCAAAAATCTTCTCGTGGGGTCGCCTTTCCAGCAACCCCTATTCCAAGCCACCCTAACAGATGCATTTAAGTGGGATGGGGAGCCCACCTGCACGATCTCTCTACCCAGGGTACCTGGACTCCACAGGAGGCCTGTCTTCACATCTACCTCCTGGAACTCAGAGCAATCTTCCTTGCTCTTCGAGTGTTTCATGCCCAGCTTAGTTACAAGACAGTCCTAGTTCAAATGGGCAATCAGGTAGCCATGTTCTATGTAAACAAGCAGGGTGGAACAGGCTCTCTGTCGCTATGCAACAAAGGTTTGCGACTATGGACCCTTGCCAGAGTGCATCAGATTCATCTCCTTGCGGTGTATCTTCTAGGCATTCAAAACTCTTAGGCAGACAAACTCAGTCAAGTTCTGCTACCACACGAATGGTGTCTCCATGCAGACCAGCTTGCCCAAATAGTTCAGATTTGGGGAACCCCAGACATAGACCTCTTTGCAAGTCCGCTGAATGCCAGACTTCCCTGGTTCTGTTCCAGAATCCCGGCTCGACATTGTCAGGCAAGGGACGCCTTCCTCCTTCACTGGAGTCAGGACTTCCTATATGCCTTCCCACCCATTCCTCTCATCCCCAAAACACTAGTCCAGCTTCAGAGAGACAGAGGTCATATGATTCTCATAGCTCCATGTTGGTCACAGCAAACGTGGTACCCTCTGCTTCTACATCTCTCTCAAGCTCCACCTCTGGAGTTGGGATCTGCTCCAGATCTTCTCTCCCAAGAGAACGGGATGCTGTGGCATCCCAATCCCCAGTCTCTGCATCTCAGGGCCTGGTTGCTGAAGGCCTAGAGCTTCAGGATCTCAACCTTTCTCAACAGGTAAAGGATATCCTTTATGCTTCTAAGAAACCCTCCACAAGATACTCATACGCCTTTAAGTGGAAAAGGTTTACCATATAGTGCTCGCAGAAGGGTCTTAACCCTCTTGCGATACCTCTGGAATTGATACTGGAGTATCTCCTTCATTTGTCGAATGCGGGTCTTAAGACAAATTCAGTAAGAGTCCATCTTAGTGCTATTGCAGCTTCTTACAAGCCTCTAAGTGGACAACCTATTTCCTCTCATTCTCTTATAGCGAGATTTATGAGAGGTCGTCTTTTAACAAAGTCTTCCATTAAGCCACCACTGGTGGCATGGGACTTGAATCTGGTGCTCGGGCAGCTCATGAAACCGCCCTTTGAACCATTAGCCACTACATCTTTGAAATTTCTTTCCTGGAAAGTCATCTTCCTCATTGCAATCACATCAGCACGTTGCATCAGTGAATTGCAAGCATTAGTGGCTGATCCTTCTTACACAAGGTTCCACCATGATAAGGCAGTTCTTAGGACTCATCCACACTTTATGCCAAAGGAGGTTTCGCCTTTCCATTTAAACCAAGCGGTTGATCTTCCTGTATTCTTTCCGAGGCCTCATGCCTCCAGTGCAGAATGGAACCTTCATACTTTGGACTGTAAAAGAGCTTTAGCCTTTTACTTGCAGAGGACACAGCAGCATCGAAAATCTTCTCAACTCTTTGTTGCTTTTGATCTTAGTCATTTGGGACTTCCAGTGTCCAAAAGAACTCTATCTAACTGGATTGCACAATGCATATCCTTTGCCTATGAGAGTAAGAACCTTCCTCTTGAAGGCCATGTCACAGCTCACAGTGTGAGAGCCATGGCAGCCTCAATGGCTCATCTTCACTCTGTATCTATCGACGACATCTGTCGAGCAGCTACTTGGGCTTCGGTACATACCTTTACGGCCCACTACTGCTTAGACAAGGACTCCTGCTGGGATGCCTTGTTCAGTCAGGCTGTTCTTCAACACCTTTTTCAGACTTAGTCAGTTCCTACCCACCATCCCTGGTAGTATGCCAGAGATCCATGGAGGGAAGCATAGCCCTTTCATAAGGGCTGACAACTTCCTGGGGCCATCTTGCTGGCATCTGCAGCTAGGGAGTCCCTATATGTGAAGACTACATTCCTGCTTGTTCCTGGAGATAGCGTAGTTACTCACCTGTAACAGGTGATCTCCGGGAACAGCAGGAATTTAGTCTTCACAACCCGCCCACCTCCCATAGGAGTTGTATTTCTCTTTCTCTCTCTCTCTCTCTCATATTTCAGCTATAAACTCAACTGGAGAGAGACAGTTGGAAAGGCGGGAAGGCAGCACACAGGTGCTGTGGGATGCTCCCATAAGCTTTCCTATTGGACGTTGGGGAGTGTTCCAGCGCAGGTTCTGTTGGTAGCGAGGATACCCATATGTGAAGACTAAATTCCTGCTGTTCCCGGAGATCACCTGTTACAGATGAGTAACTATGCTTTACTCCATGTTGTGAAAGCAATTCTGGTACTTCAAATCAACAGAGATGTAGTAGAACTATAAAAGGTGCAGAGAACGATGACCAAAATGATAAAGAAAATGGAATGACTTCTATAAGTAAAGGCTAATGAGGTTGGGACCCTTCAGCATGGAGAAGAGATGGCTGAGGAGAGATGGTAGAGGTCCATAAAATCAAGAGTGGAATGGGCAAACGTGACTTGGCGTTTACTTTCAGAACGTGCAAAGACTAGGGAACATACCATGAAATTAGTAATTCACAAACAATCAGTGTCCTGTCCAAAAACAAATGCCCCCCCCCCCCCCTTTTTTGAAACCACAATACATACTTTAAAAAAGCTTTGTCAGACAATGACTGCAGGTGGGGTTAGCCACTTCTGAGAGTCTTTTAATAGTTTTGCAGTAAAACCAAGGCAGGTCAGCCAGTCTTTATTAGCATGTACTTATCTGAAGTCCATAGCAGTATCAGAGCCATATAGTCTGGGTGAATAAACGACATAGTACCATGTTTTGGGTTAGTCAAGTTCCCAAAACTCTGCTTCAGGTTACAGCTCACCACACCAGCACTCCGTCAACAGTGTCTATTCACCCTGACTATATGGCTTCGATCAGGGGTGGTTCTACCATTAGGCCAACTGAGGCGATGGCCTCAGATAGCAGTTTTTAGGGGACAGCACTGATTTGCCGCTCCCTAGAAACTGCCTAGGGTAAAACCACCAAGCAGCAGGATCATTAAAAATCAAAGAAAGCAGCCGCTGAACATTTCTCCGTTTCCGCGGCTCTGCTTTCAAACTGCTGTCTGCTGAGTGCTGACACTGCTGAGTCGCGTGGAGCCGTCGGAGTGGAGGACTCGAGGTCATTCATGTTTTGGGTTACCATATAGTGGTCATTCGGGGTGGAGGGCTCGAGGTCATGAATGACCACTATATGGTAACCCAAAACAAGAATGACCTCGAGCCCTCCACCCCGACGGCTCCACGCGACTCAGCAGTGTCAGCACTCAGCAGACAGCAGTTTGAAAGCAGAGCCGCAGGAACTGAGAAATCGGGAACTGGTTAAAAGATAGAAAGCAGAGGGTAGGGCTAAATGGCCAATATTCCCAATGGAAAAAGGTTAATAGTGGAGTACCCCAGGGATCTGTACTGGGTCCGCTACTTTTTGACATATTCATAAATGACCCAGAAAAGGGAATAACTAGTGAGGTTACCAAATTTGCAGACGATACAAAACTGTTTAAAGTTGTTAAAACCCAAGAGGACTGTGGAAAACTGCAGGAGGATCTGGATAAATTGGAGGACTGGGCAACCAAATGGCAGATGAAATTTAATGTGGACAAGTGCAAAGTTATGCACCTAGGAAAGAACAACCCACATTATGGTTACACGATGCAAGGTTCCACATTGGGAACCACCACCCAGGAAAAAGATTTAGGAGTCATCGTGGATAACATGTTAAAACCCTCCGCCCAGTGTGCAGCAGCGGCCAAGAAAGCAAATAGAATGCTAGGTATCATAAGGAAAGGAATGGAGAACAAAACAAAGGATATTATAATGCCTCTGTATCGTTCCATGGTACGACCGCACCTTGAATATTGTGTGCAATTCTGGTTGCCGTATCTTAAAAAGGATATAGCGTTATTAGAAAAAGTACAGAGAAGAGCCACCAAAATGGTAAAGGGGATGGAAGGCTACTCCTATGAAGAGAGGCTACAAAGGTTAGGGCTCTTCAACCTGGAAAAGAGATGGCTGAGGGGAGATATGATAGAGGTCTATAAATTAATGAATGGAGTGGAATGGGTAAACGTAGATCGATTGTTTACGCTATCAGAATATAGAAAGACTAGGGGACATGTAATGAAGCTACAGGGTAAACTATTTAAGACAAATAAGAGAAAATATTTTTTCACTCAACGTGTAATCAAACTCTGGAATTTGTTGCTGGAGGATGTAGTAAGAGCTGTTAGTGTAGCTGGATTTAAAAAAGGGTTGGACAAGTTCCTGGAGGAAAGGTCCATAAACCATTATTAAAAAGGGACCCAGGATAATCAATGCTTGATGCAGTTCAAGCATTGTGGAACCTGTGTCTTTTGGGGATACTGCTAGGTACGTATGACCTAGATTGGCCACTGTTGGAAACAGGATACTGGGCTTGATGGACCTCGGTCTGACCCAGTATGGCATATCTTATGTTCTTATCGGTGAGGAGAGGAGGGAGGGGGGGGGGGCCTGGAAGAGAGCAGACAAGGGGAGGGGGGCCTGGAATGGGAACAGACAGGGGGGGGGCCTGGAGGAGAGCAGGCTAGGGGGGGGGGCCTGGAGGAGAGCAGGCTAGGGGGGGGGGGAGCTGACACCCGGGGATGGACTGGAAGGCTGATGGACAGGGAGAGGGGGAGCTGGAAGGGAACTGGTATGGGAGGGGGCACTGAGACTGGTGGTGGTACTGGAAAGTCAAGGGGGTTGGTACGTGGAGGGGAGTCTGTATAGGGAGCTGATACTAGGGATAGTTACTGGGATTGAAAAAAGGCTGATGGAAGAAAATGAAGAAAACAAAAAGAGAGACAAGAAATGGCAGATGGACTATAGACCATAGAAAAAGAGCTAAGAGAAGACAGAGGAAAACAGAAACCTCAGATTGGGACCAGCATGATCAAAAATTATCAGACGACAAAGGTAGAAAAAATAATTTTATTTTCAGTTTAGTGATTGGACTTTGTGCTATCTATATTTCACAGAGTATGGGGAACTGCATCTCTTATCTGGTGTGGCATCGCATGTGGAGTCTGGCGGCTTGGGGTTTCATTTTAATTTTTGTCTACATATTTTTATTTTTGCTTTAGGTTATGGTCACTTAATCTCCAGGAACAAGCAGGGTATCGTCAGTACCGACGGAGCCTGCGCGGGAACGCTCCCCAGCGTCCAGTAAGAAAGCTTTTGGGAGCATCCCACAGCGCCTGCGCGCTTCCTTCCCACCTTTTCCAACCGCCTCTCTCCAGTTCTTCTTTTCCGCGGAGCCAGCAGGTCGTGTTCCTGTCACCGCAGAAGAATTCTTTATTTTTTTCTTTATTTTTCTGTGTCGCGTCTGCCTTCTTCGACGCCAGACCGGTACCGCCGGTCTTTTCTTTTCTTTCTTAAAAAAAAACAAAACAAAAACTTTTCTTTCTTCAACTGTGCATTTTTGGTTTGGGCCTTAGGCCTGAACATATTTTCTCCTCATGGAGAAGCCCGCTTCCGGGTTCAAAAAGTGCATGAAGTGTGGCGGTACTATTTCCGTCACCGACAACCATGACTGGTGTCTAAAATGTTTGGGTCCTGACTATTCCATCACGGATTGTGTGTCCTGTACCATGATGTCTAAAAGAGGTCGGCAGAACCAAGCAGCCAAGCTCAGTACCCTGTTTCCCTCTGATGCAGCCTCGGTGGCATTGACATCTTCCAGGGCTGCTTCTTCCTCCCATGGATCTCAGATAACCAAACATAAATCTAGCTGGTCCTCGAAGGGCAAATCTCCCTCTAAGCATCGAGATGCCTCCGGGCTTGTCCTCGAGGATTCCTCACCGGCAAAATTACCCCGGCGGGAAGTTCCGGCTTCCAAAGCATTGTCTATGGGGTCACAGGTTGACATCGATGGCTCGGCCTCGACCGATCACCTGTTGCCGTGTTCTGGGGTACCGGTGGCCTCCACTGGTACCGACATCCAGACTCTGGTCGCGTCGATGGATCAGAAGATTCTGTCCATGCAGCGCACCCTAACTGCGTTTATGCAGACTTCGACGCCTCCGGTACCGCAACAGTCTCTGTTGCCGGTACCGACTCCGGCACCGGCATCGTTCCCGGTGCCGGTACCGATTGCATCGACATCGGCTTCGGTATCGACTGCAACGGTACCCTGTCCTATGATGCCCATCGGTACCGAACCGGTACCGCTTACTCCCGATGTCGATCCCACTCGGTACGCATATCAGGCTTTACAGGAGCATCCAGACAGGCGATACTTCGATTCCTCCGAAGACTCTGATGAGTCGGAGGTTTCTGTCGATGCACCGGTACTTCTTCCTCAGGAGCCTGATTCTCCAAAACAAAGAATGTCTCCTCCAGAAGACCTGTCTTTTCAGGACTTCATTAGGGAAGTGGCTAGGGGCCTCTCCATTACAGTGGCCCCTGAGTCAGAGCCTAGAGCCAAGCAACTACATATTTTGCAATATCCTAAGGCTCCTAAAGAAGCAGCTACTTTACCTATTCATGAGATTCTCTATGATCTCATGTTGAGCATGTGGGAGACTCCTCTTACCACCTCTCCTCATTCTCGTAGATTAGACACCATGTACCGTGTCCCTCCTTGTCCTGGCTTTCATAAGTCTCAGCTTCCTCACCACTCTATTGTGGTAGAGTCTGCCATGAGGAAAATAAAGAGTGCAAAGAGACACTCATCTAATCCTCCAGGACGTGAATGCAGGACCCTTGATACTTTTGGCCGAAGGGTTTTCCAAGCTAATATGCTTGCTGCCAGAATCAACTCCTATAGTCTCTATATGGGGATGTTTCTAAAAGAAGTCACAGATCATCTGCAGACTTTAGCCCCCTTTTATTTCAGAAGATAAAAGGCAGGAATTTCTCACTTGGCTTAAACATGCCCAAGATGTTTCCAAATTTTCCAACCGTGCAGCCTTTGACTCTTTTGAGTGTGTAAGCAGAGCCTCGGCTATTACCATAGGTGCACGCAGAATTGCTTGGTTACAAGCCTCTGATTTGGAACTTTGGGTCCAAGATGAACTGGGAAATCTTCCTTGTACAGGTGAAAACCTTTTGGCAGGGATTGGAAAGCAAAGGCCACTCAGATGGATGCTGAGAACTCTGCTTTGGATCGACTTTCAAAGTCTACCTCTGCTCCTGCTAAGAAAAGGTTGTTCAAAAAGACAACTTTTTCTAAAAAGGGAAGATACTATCCTGCTTATGGTCAGCAGGCATCATCTGCAGGTCGTTTTGCTGCAAAACGTCAGCAACCACCTAAACAGGCCAAGTCAAAGGCTGCCAGGCCTCCCACGACTCAGCAGCCTCAGCCTCCCCAGGGTCTTTGACTTGCAACTAGAGAACTTAGCCTTTCTGGCTCTGGAAGAACCAGAGCCCCTCACCATTCCAGGAAGGTTGGCTTACTTTGCTCCCAGATGGGAGCAAATTACAGCAGAGAAATGGACCCTCTCCATTGTAAGGGAAGGGTACAAGCTTCATTTCTTGAACCTTCCTCCCAACACCATGGTGAGACAGTTCAATTCTCCAACATCTCTCCTCAACCTTCTGGGTCTGGAGATTGCTACCCTTCTTGCCCAAGGGGCAATAGAAGAAGTACCCCTTCTTCAACAGGGCTCAGGGTTCTACTCCCCTTATTTTCTTATTCCAAAGAAAACAGGGGGCTACAGACCCATATTAGATCTCAGAGAATTGAACAAGTTTCTATTCAAAGAGAAATTCAAGATGATTTCTCTCGGTACTCTGCTGCCATACCTTCAGAGTCAGGACTGGCTTTGTTCTCTAGATCTCAAGGATGCGTACACCCATGTCCTCATCCATCCAAGACACAGAAGGTTCCTTCGGTTCCTTTTTCAAGGAAAGCACTACCAATACAGGGTGCTTCCTTTCGGTCTGGCCTCTGCACCAAGGGTGTTCACGAAATGCATGGCAGTAGTAGCCGCATTTCTACGCACTCTAGGAATATTCGTTTTCCCATATCTGGACGACTGGCTCATTCGAGCTCCATCCCAGTCAGAGGCCCAGATTTCTCTAACCTGCACAATGCGTGTCCTTCAGTATTTGGGACTGGTAATAAATATCCCAAAATCCCATTTCACCCCTACTCAGTCTCTGGATTTTATAGGGGCCTTGATGGATACCACAACTGCAAGGGCCTATCTTCCTCAGGTCCGTTGCCTACGCTTGGTGCAGTTAGCCTCCCAGATGCAGTTAAAGTCCCATTTAACTGCTCGAGAAATGTTACAACTATTAGGCCACATGGCATCCACCGTGCATGTGGTTCCATATGCTCGCCTTCACATGAGGGCAGCTCAATGGACTTAGGCAACCTGATGCCTGAGTCCATTGGGTGGACAATCAGACAAAATAGCAAACTCCAGTCACCTATTTTGGTCTCTCCAGGGGTGGAAGTCCCCTCCAAATCTGTTGTTGGGGTCCCCTTTTCAGCAGTCGCTACTCCAAGCAACTCTGACAACAGATGCTTCTCCAATGGGTTGGAGAGCTCATCTGCAGGATCTCTCCACCCAGGACATCTGGTCTCCAGAGGAGACCTCTCTGCATATCAATCTCTTGGAACTCAGAGCAATATTCTTAGCTCTCAGTGTTCCTTTCCATGCTCAGCTACAGGACAGTCCTCATCCATACGGACAACCAAGTAGCCATGTTCTATGTAAATAAGCAGGGCGGGACTGGCTCTCTGTCGCTTTGCAATGAAGCTTTGCGACTGTGGGCCTTCGCCAGAGAGCATCACATCCATCTTCTGGCAGTATATCTTCCAGGCGTTCAAAACTCTTGGGCGGACAGACTCAGTCGAGTTCTGCTTCCACACGAGTGGTCCCTTCACATGGACCAGGTAGCCAGGATTTTTCGAATTTGGGGAACCCCGGACATAGACCTCTTTGCAAGTCCGTGGAATGCCAAACTTCCCCGGTTCTGTTCAAGAATTCCGTGTCAGGGAGTTCAGGCCAAGGATGCCTTCCTCCTTCACTGGGGTCAAGACTTCCTTTATGCCTTTCCATCAATTCCCCTAATTCCCAAAACAGTATTCAAGCTTCAGAGAGATCGAGGGACCATGATCCTCATAGCACCACATTGGCCACGCCAAGTGTGGTACCCTCTACTTCTGCATCTCTCTCAAGCTCCTTCCCTGGACTTGGGCTCTGCACCAGACCTTCTGTCCCAGGAAGGGGGAACGTTGTGGCACCCAAACCCCCAGTCGCTCCATCTCAGGGCTTGGTTGCTGAGGGCCTAGACCTTCAAGATTTTCATCTCTCTCAGCAAGTCAGAGATGTTATTCATGCCTCTAGAAAGCCTTCTACTAGACGTTCCTATGCTTTCAAATGGAAAAGATTTACCATTTGGTGTTCAGGGAAGGGTCTAAACCCTCTTGCAATACCTCTGAATTCTCTACTAGAGTATCTCCTGCATCTATCCCATGCAGGTCTGAAAACAAATTCAGTAAGAGTCCATTTGAGTGCTATTGCAGCGTCCCTAAAGCCTCTCAATGGACAACCTGTTTCCTCTCATCCTCTTATAGCAAGATTCATGAGAGTCCTTCTTTTAACTAAACCTCCCATTATACCACCTCCAGTGGCATGGGACTTAAACCTGGTTCTTGGCCAGCTTATGAAGCCACCCTTTGAACCTTTAGCCACCACCTCCTTGAAATTTCTTTCTTGGAAAGTTGTTTTTCTCATTGCAGTCACCTCAGCACACCGCATCAGTGAGTTGTAAGCTTTGGTGGCTAATCCACCTTATACAAGGTTCCATCATGATAAGGTAGTCCTCAGGACCAATCCACACTTTATGCCTAAAGTGGTCTCACCTTTTCATCTGAACCAAGAGGTATATTTACCTGTCTTTTTTCCAGGACCTCATGCATCAAGTGCAGAAAGGAATCTTCATACCTTGGATTGTAAGAGAGCTCTCGCTTTTTACTTACAAAGAACACAGCAACATAGAAAGTCTTCTCAACTCTTTGTTGCTTTTGATCCTTCTCATTTAGGACTTCCAGTCTCTAAGAGAACACTGTCCAACTGGATTGCTCAGTGTATTTCTTTTGCCTACCAGAGTAGGAACATTTCTCTGGAGGGCCATGTCATAGCTCACAATGTGAGAGCCATGGCAGCCTCAATGGCTCATCTAAACTCTGTGTCCATCGACCAAATCTGTCGAGCGGCCACCTGGGCCTCGGTTCATACCTTCACAGCCCATTACTGTTTGGACAACGACTCCCGCCGGGATGCCTCGTTTGGTCAGGCTGTTCTCAAACACCTGTTCTATTCTTAATCAACTCCTACCCACCTACCCTGGTCGGATGCCAGAGATCCATGGGAGGAGGTAGTCTTTTTCAAGGATACACAACCTGGGGTTTCTCCCTGGCATCTACAGCTTGGGAGTCCCCATATGTGAAGACTCATTCCTGCTTGTTCCTGGAGATAGCACAGTTACTTACCTGTAACAGGTGATCTCTGGGAACAGCAGGAATAAGTCTTCACAACCCACCCACCTCCCCTAGGAGTTGTATCTCTCTATCTATCTTTCCTTTCCTCTCTCTTTGTCTCAGCTTTAAAATTCGAACTGGAGAGAGGCGGTTGGGAAAGGCGGGAAGGCAGCGCGCAGGCGCTGTGGGATGCTCCCAAAAGCTTTCTTACTGGACGCTGGGGAGCGTTCCCGCGCAGGCTCCATCGGTACCGACGATACCCATATGTGAAAACTTATTCCTGCTGTTCCCAGAGATCACCTGTTACAGGTAAGTAACTGTGCTATACCTCTGTAGAAGTGGGCAAAAGGGGCATCATATGGAAAGCAGTGTGCATAAATTCCCATAGCATGGGAAATAAGATCCCAGATGTTGAGGCTTTAATGGAAGAGGCTGACCTTACATTTCATGGTGGTTATGGAGACATGCTTCACGGACAGCCATGAATGAGATGTAATTATACCGAGGTCTATACTTTATTTAGGAAAGATAGGGTAGGAAGAAGGGAAGGAGGAGTGACACTATACGTAAAAATAATTTTAAAGCTATAGAAATACAGGGCTTACAAGGGAGCGAGGAGGCACTGAGGGTTTAACTAGAAAAAGGGAAGGGGAAGTCCGTTTGGATTGGTGCGAGATACAGCTCTCCTTCATAGAGGAGTGGACAGAGTTTGATTAGAAGACACATGCAGTAATACCATGAGAAGAAAAATGCTACTGATAGGTGATTTCAATATGCCAGATGTTGATTGGCACATCCCTGCTGCTCTAGAAGTAAGGAGATCCTACGTTCTCTATAGGGAGAATTATTCCAGCAACTGGGAACAGAACCCACATGTGAAGGGGCCGTACTTGACCTGGTGCTTACCAATGGGGAAAGTGTTTCTGATGATATAGGAGATCATCTCACATCTAGTGATCACCAGATGGTGTGGTTCAGTATATGAAGTAGGGCTGATAAAATCCATTCAAAAGCAAGGGTCATAGACTTTAGGAAAACTAACTTTGCTAAGATGGGACAATACCTCAGGGAGTCGTTAACATGATTGGAACAGCTGAGGGATGTAGAAAAGCAATGGGCAAAACTGAAAGGGGATATTTTAAGGGCAACAAAAGCTGAAGTAAGGTTGAGGTTTGAGAACTACAGGCCAGTTAGTCTGACCTCTGTGGTGAGTAATTAATGGGAATGTTGCTAAAACACAGGATAGTGAGGTTTCTGGAGTTCAGTGGATTGCAGAATCCGAGACAGCTTGGGTTTACTTAGAGGCAGGTCTTGTCAGACAAATCTGATTTCTTTGACTGGGTGACCAGAGAGCTGGACCGAGGGAAAGCTCTGGAAATGGTGTACTTAGATTTCAGTAAAGCCTGACACCATTCAGCATAGACAACTTATAAATAAATTGAGCATACTAGGAATAAATCCTAAAGTGACTGGGTTAGAAATTGATTGAATGGGAGACAACAAAGAGCTTACTTTGAGAAGAAGGGTGTTACCAGTGGTGTGCCACAGGGATTTGGCCTTGGTCCAATTCTTTTTAATGTTTTTGTTAGTGATATTGTGGAAGTGACTGTCAAGTAAGGTTTGCCTGTTTGTGGATGATACCAAAATCTGCAATAGAGTAGACACCCAGGAATCTGTAGATAAACATGTGGGATCTAGTTAAGTTTGAAGACTGGTCAAGAATTTGTCAGCTGTGATTTAATACTAAGAAATGGAAGGTCATTCATTTGGCCTGCAAAAATCTAAGGGATCCGTATAGTATAGGGGGTGAAGTACTTCTGTCCACGAAAGAAGAGCGGGACCTAGGCATAATGGTTTCTGATGATCTTAAGGTGGCTAAACAGATAGAAAAGGCGACTGTGAAAGCCTGAAGGATGCTTGGGTGCATAGGGAGAGGAATGGCCAGCTGGAAAAAGGAGGTGATAGTGTGTCTGTGTACAGCGGTGTGCAAAAGTCTGGATTCACTTGTGAGTTTTGCGTTTTTCGTACTTTCTAACGTTTTTTTTTTTTAAATTTTGCGTTAGCCCAGCATATTCATCTTTCTACCACGTTAAAAGGGATACATTTGGCTATTAGAGTTGACTTTTTTGCATTCCTTGCTTCCAATTTAAATACTTTACAGACACTGGGAGATAGCTACTGCGATTTTTGTGGATTCTGCGTCAAAACTGGATCGAGATTATCCAATATGCACACGTTATTTCTGACCAATCAGGAGGCTGGTTTCATTAACCAATCACAATGCGGATATCTAGCCAACAGTGCAGCTATAAAAACGCGCAGAATTTTTGAATTTCATATGCTTTCTGGATCGACCATGAAGATGACTCAGACCCTGACGGAGGAGCGTGTTCGTGTGTCCTTTATAAGCGAGGAAGGATTTTCAAGCCGTCATCCAGGAAAGTTGGTGCAGTCAGAGCGATGTTGTTAAGATTGTATAGAAGAAAGAAACGGGTTTAGTGATGGACAAGCCTCGTTCAGGTCGTCCACGTGCATCAACATCATGCCAGGACAGTGCACTATGACGCATTTCACTGACTAATCGCAAGTTGACCTCTCCTCAGCTACTTCAAGAGTGGTCAGACAACAGTGAGGTCAGTGTCAGCTCATCAGCAGTTCGTTGCCGGTGCCTGCAGTTTGGTCTCCGGGGCTGCAAAGCACAGAATAAGCCACTGATGACTGACATACACAAGCGCAACTGGATCGTGTGGGCGAGAAAGCACTCGACCTGGTCGACTGAAATGTGGGAAAAGGTTCTATTCAGCGATGAAAGCATCTTCTGCCTGTTTGGTAACTAGGCCCACACCTATGTAAGGAGATTTCCTGGAGAGGAATTCAAGCCTGAGTGTCTCAACCTCACTGTGAAGCATCCTTTGAAGGTCATGGTCTGGAACTGCATGGCTGCCAGTGGCGTTGGACGTCTTCACATCGTTGATGGAATGGTCAACAGGGCCAAGTACATCACCATACTGCAAAGGTGCATGGTGCCATCAGCACACCAGCTGTTTCTTGGCCAGTTCCTGTTCCAAGATGACAATGCACCCTGCCATCGCTCCAGACAGGTGATCAGCTGGAAGCAGCGGAACAACATCAAGTCAAGTCAATGGACTGGCCTGCCCAGTCTCCAGATCTGAATCCAATCGAGAACCTGTGGCACAAAGTGGCCTTGGAAACATCCAAGAGGCATTCAACATCAAAGCGTGAGCTGATTGAGTCACTCATTGCAGCTTGGAACAGTGTTGTCACCAAAAATCACCTTATCAGACTGGTTCATTCAATGCCGACAAGGTGCAGTCAGGTGATCAAGAACAAAGGGTGGCCCATCAAATATTGAGCCATCACTGACACAAAAACTGCCTTTTCCAAGGCCACATACATTAATTTGAAGGAAACCTGGCGTGCGTCCATATTATTTTAAAGCATACTTACAATAATATATTGTTGGCCAACGATGTACATTACGCGAGTTTCACAGAAAATCTATCAACAGGACTATGGGGAACAAACTCAGAAAATAAGGGCCAAACCAATACTAAAAGTTGGCCCTAATAGCCAAATCTATCACTTATCATGAGATACACAGAAAAAGCCACTGGGAGGAAAAAAAAATTGATATAAGGTCATGAAGTTGAAAAAACATCAAATTTACAAGTGATTCCAGACTTTTGCACACCACTGTAAGTCTGAGACCTCATTTGAAGTATTGAGTGCCAATTCCGGAGACTGCACCTTCAAAAGCATATAAACAAGATGGAGAATGTGCAGAGGGTGGCTACCAAACCATATGGGGACAGACTTAAAGATCTCAATATATGTATATGCTTTAGAGGAAGGGTGGGATAGAGAAAAGGTGGGATAGAGGAGATATGATAGAGATATTTAAATACCTCCATGGCATAAATGCACAGGAGGAGAGCCTCTTTCAATTGAAAACAAGCTCTACAGTGAGGGGACAAAGGATGAAGGTGGAAGGTGATAGACTCAGTAATACAGTGAAATATTTCTTTATGGAAAGAGTGGTAGTTGCATGGAATAGTCTCCCAGTGGAGGTAGTAGAGATGAGGACAGTATCTAAATTCAAGAAATTTATGGGATAAACAGAAGATTTCTAAAAGAGAAAAAAGGACTACAGTATAATAGTTATGGAAGGGCAGACTAGATAGGCCATATGGTCTTTCTGCTGTCATGTTTCTGTGTAATTGTCTATGAAGTAAGGACATTCCATTTAACACAAGGCATTTCACATGGAAATGGCATCTATTCTAAATAGCGATTTTAGAAAGGGCTGATTTGACACCTTAATCAGTGGAAGGCCAGAGAATAGCCGCATTCAGAAAGAAAAATAACCCAGACTTAAAATGAGAAGATTACTATTCCTTTACATTTGTGGAAAAAGCACATCAATACCACCAAGTCTAATCGCTCCATGCTCAAAAATTGATTTTTGAAATTGATCTTCACACTTTCTGTGCTGTGTCTCTTTCTGAACATGGCTGTTCTCCAGCCTTTCACCAGTGTCCTTTGTGTAGTTTTTTTGGAGATTAAAACTCATGTTGTCATCTATACCTCTGTTGAAGGCACCCTGCTGAAACGACCATGTAGGGTCTATTTGGTGGTTTTTGGTTTATTTCTAATGAACCTTGGTCCTCTTATGTGCTGCTACTTTCTCTTGGTTTGTGTTGCTAACTGAATGTTGGCATTAGTGCAGTTGAACTAATGCCAGGAGTTAGGAGCATCCATGGTAATTGTATCATGCTTTAGGGTTTACATCCACGTGTTAATTGCCAGGAACATGCTGGCCACACATTTAACAGTTGCCACAGCAGCTTTGCATTTAATGCATGTTACGTTTTTGCAAGTATATATAAAAACACACTTTAGTAAAAGGGCACCTTTAGTGTTACACTGCTTGGGTTATCATAACGTGTTATATTTAGATCTGCCACTGAATGTTATATGTTTATTGCAAATGGTCCAAAATGCGGTGGCCTGTTTAATCATCCCTAGCACCGTAGGGATGGACCCTAAAGTTACTGATCGGGTTATTTATTTATATAAAAGCGAATAAATAAATAAATACCTCACTCTTTAGCAATCAACTTGGTTTACATAGAATGTAAACAGCCAAACCAACTTTACATAGAACAGATATTTTACAACAAACCAAGTATAAAGAACAGGTATTTCACAGAACAGATGGGTTGTTAAGGCCTTTCTAAAGGTTGAAAGGTCAGCGATGAATCGAATTGAGGCAGGAAGAGTGTTCCAAAGACTTGGACGTAAAGGAAAAGGTGCGATTCTTGGTGGCCTGAATGATTGCTATCAACGTCAGGGTCTGAGTCATCTTCATGGTCGATCCAGAAAGCATATGAAATTCAAAAATTCCGCGCGTTTTAATAGCTGCACTGTTGGCTAGATATCTGCATTGTGATTGGTTAGTCAAACCAGCCTCCTGATTGGTCAGAAATAACGTGTGTGTATTGGATAATCTCGATCCAGTTTGAAAGATGAATATGCTGGGCTAACGCAAAATTAAAAAAAAAAAGTTAGAAAGTACGAAAAACGCAAAACTCACAAGTGATTCCAGACTTTTGCACACCGCTGTACACAGACACACTATCACCTCCTTTTTCCAGCTGGCCATTCCTCTCCCTATGCACCCATGGCTAAAACTAAACTCCTTGTCTTTCCCCCTAAACCTGTCTCTCCCCTTTCTCCTTTCTCTTTTTCTGTGGATAACACGCTACTCTTCCCTGTTTCCTTGGCTTGCAACCTTGGGGTCATCTTTGACTCCTCCCTTTCCTTCTCCATACACATCCAACTGATATCTAAAACCTGTCACTTCTTTCTCTGTTACATTGACAAATTTGTCCCTTCCTTTCTGAACACACTACTATGACCCTTATCCATTCTCTAATCACCTCCCGTCTAGACTATTGCAACGTCCTCTTCACTGGTCGTCCTCTGAATCATCGCTCCCCATTTCAATCTGTTCAAAGCCTAGCTGCAATGCTAATCTTCCACCAGTGTCACAATGATCATGCCACCCCTCTTCTCAAGTCACTTCATTGACTCCCTATTTCTTTCTGCATTCAGTTCAAACGTCTACCACTGACCTATAAGTGCCTTCATTTAGCTGCTCCTCACTATCTTTTCTCTACTCTCCCTACACCCCTCCTCATGTACTTCGCTCTTCTGGCAGATCGCATCTGTCTGTGCTTTTCTCTTCTGCCAACTACAGACTTCAATCTTTCTACCTTGCTGCTCCTTATCCCTGGAACAAACTACCGGAGTCAGTATGTCAGGCTCCATCTGTGGCTCTGTTCAAATCCAGGCTAAAAACTAATTTCTTTGAGACTTCTGGTTCCTCTTCACCTCATATGTTTCCTTACCATTCCCCTAGATATATCACGCAAAAACAGGAGCCCTAATAGTAACTAAAAACACAACTTTCATTCCCCCACCTCACATTACATTGCAAAATAATGATATCAAAATAAAAACTGAAATACGTTACCTAGGCGTAATACTAGACAAACACCTCAGTATGGACACACATATAAGGAATATAACAAAAAAAGTTTATTTTAAACTTAAAGTATTAAAACAACTCCGCCCCCTAATGCACCTACAGGATTTTCAACGTATAATACAAGCTATAATAACTCCCCATTTCGACTTTGCGAACTTAACCCTACTAGGCGTAACAAAACATAATTTAAAAAAACTTCAACTAGCACAAAATGCAGCAGCCAGGACTATCATGAATGCCCCACCATTCCAACATATAACACCAATTTTAGAGTATTTACACTGGCTCCCGATTCAATGCCGGATACATTACAAAACTCTTTTAACTACATACAAAGTCCTAAATAACACAGCACCTCTTACTTTAAACAACCTTATCAATAAAGAACCCAATCACAATCTTCAAAGGCGAGACAAACTAAATAAACTAATAACACCAAAGGAATTTATAAAGGCCAAAAAAACAACAAACAAGAAAGCATTCTCACATGCTGCCCTTATAATTTGGAACAACATTCCATCAGAATTAAGATCCTTACCTCAAATCATGGAGTTCAGGAAAAAACTTAAAACACATTTATTCTCAACATCCTTGTCAAACACACCTTTTCAACAAGAAAAAGGATAGTTTCACCAGCTGACATTATCCATCTCTGGACTGAAATAAGTGCTAAAACCCCAAATCGATGTTTTTGAAAACATACATACCTTGTACATAGTTATAATCCGGTTATTTGTATATAGTTTACAACTGTTAATTGTAAGATTGAATTTCTTGTAGTTTCACATTGTTATCTGTAAAAACAGCATTGCCTTGTTTACTGTTCCATGTAAACCGCAACTGATCAATGGAAGGTGCGGTATATAAAAACTCGCTAATTAAATTAAAATTAAATTAAATATCCTAGTCCTCAGTTGTTGTGTTGTCTGTCTTGACTATGCTGTACGCTCTTACATTTCTGTACAGCGCTGTGTACCGTATATACTCGAGTATAAGCCGAGTTTTTCAGCACATTTTTTGTGCTGAAAAACGGCCCCCTCGGCTTATACTCGAGTCAACGTCTCTGCGCATAAGTTGCTGCCGCTGCCGAGTCCGCTTCTCGGCAGCGGCAAACTCACCGACTCCTTCTTCTGCAGCCGCAGCTCCCTGCCTCTTAGGGAACCGCGGCTGTGCTTGTAAAATCATCTCGGAGCCCTTCCTGTCTTGACGGGCTCCGTGCAGCGTCAAGACAGGAAGGGCTCCGAGATGATTTTACAAGCACAGCCGCGGTTCCCTAAGAGGCCGGGCGCCGCGGCGGCAGAAGAAGGAGTCGGTGAGTGTGCCGCTGCCGAGCAGCGGACTCGGCAGCGGCAGCACCTTCTGCCACCCTCCCGCCCTCCATATCAGCCCCCTCCCTTCCTCCCTCCATCCATCCCTGTCAGCCCCCTCCCTCCATGTCAGCCCCCCTCCCTCCCTCCCTCCCGCTCAACCCCCTCCCTCCATGTCAGCTCCCTCCCTTCTTCTGCAGCCGCAGATCCCCGCCTCTTTGGGAACCGCGGCTGTGCTTTTAAAATCATCTCGGAGCCCTTCCTGTCTTGACGGGCTCCGTGCAGCATTGTCCCGCCTCTAAAGGAAATTTTGGAGGCGGGACAATGCTGCACGGGAGCCCGTCAAGACAGGGAGGGCTCCGAGATGATTTTAAAAGCACAGCCGCGGTTCCCTAAGAGGCAGGGAGCTGCGGCTGCAGAAGAAGGGAGGGAGCTGATATGGATGGATGGAGGGAGGGAGGAGGGGGGGCTGACATGGAGGGAGGGAGGGAGGGAAGGAGGGAGGGGGGCTGACATGGAGGGATGGAGGGGGCTGATATGGATGGATTGGGGAGGCGGGCTGACATGGAGGGAGGGCTGGCTGGCTCTGCCGGGCAGGGGGGGCCCTGCGGGCATGCGATTTTGCCGCGGCTGAGGGGGGGGGGTTAGAACTGGTAATGTGCTGTGGGCTGGGGGGGGTTAGAACTGGTAATGTGCTGTGGGCTGGGGGGGTTTAGGACTGGTAATGTGCTGAGGAGGAGAACTCCAGTTTTGAAGGATTTTAGCTCTTGTGTGTTAGCTTGGTTGCTGATTAAGCTAAGGTTGATGTACTTTTAAAGAGACGGTATTTTTGATACCATATTGTTTTTGTTGACCCCATTTTCCACTTACAGAGCTATTTTACTGTTTTTCGTTTAAATAAATATTCATGTAATTTTATTGGTCTCTATCTTTATTTTTTACATTGACTAGTAGGTGCCTCATTTCCCACCCTCGGCTTATACTCGAGTCAATAGTTTTGCCCAGTTTTTTGTGGTAAAATTAAGTACCTCGGCTTATATTCGGGTCGGCTTATACTCGAGTATATACGGTATGTCTTGAAGCGCTATACGAATTAGTAGTAGTAGTATTAGTTTGCAAAATATTTTGCTGACTGTGCTTTATAATATAAATCTCGGGAGCTATTAACTCTTTCCACACTTGCATAAGTAAAGAAAACTCAGACAAGGAATAGAGTCATGACATATGCTGGCCCTTTGCTTTGAAATATGATGCTGGCTAGATCACACAAGAATTGATAAATTTTCTTTTAGAAAATCTTTTGAAGGCATATCTTTTTGACCGGCTTTTACTGAACATTATAAACTTACTTTTTTTTTTTTTTATTTTACTGTTTTTAGTGGGCTATGACTTTGTTTTTATGATTGGTTTGTTTTCATTTATTTGTAGCTATAATGTAATGTATATTTAACTATACAGAATCTCCAAATGATGTGCGATATATAGACATAATAAACTAAATGAAATGGTACAAATCTATCTCCAGGAACAAGCAGGAATGAGTCTTCACATATGTTTACGTTGGTACCGACGGAGTCTGCGCGGGAACGCTCCCCAGCGTCCAATCAGAAAGCTTTTGGAAGCATCCCAACACGCCTGTGTGCTGCCTTCCCGCCTTTCCCAACTGCCTCTCCTCAGTTTTCGTTTTTCCGCGGAGCCGGCAGGACGTCCTCCTGTCACCGCAGAAAATTATTCTTTTATTTTTTGCTTTTCTTGTGGTCGCGTCTGCCTTCCCCGACGCCACCGGTACCGCCGGTGTTTCTTTTCTTTTTTCTAATAATTTTTCCTTCATAAGGAATACTTTTTTCCTTCTTAGTGCTGACTGTTTTTTTCTGGCCTGCTAGTCCTATTCTTTTTTCCTCATGGAAGCGCCAGCCACTATCCCTAAGAAATGTTCAAACTGTGGCGGTACAAAATTCATTTTAGATACTCACAATTGGTGTCTGCCCTGCTTGGGTCCTGACCACTATCCACTGGAGTGTCCCTCCTGCAACAGTATAGTCGGAAGAAGTCTTCAGCATCGAGTTCACCTCGATACGCGGTCCCCATTCAACTTCAGGGCACCGACCACCCTTTCTTCTTCACAGGATCAGGTAACCCAAAAACAGTCTGTTAAGACTAGCTAGTCCTAGAGATGCCTCTGGCCTTGCCCTCGAGGATACACTGGCTTTAAAACCCCGGTGGGAGTCTTCGGCCTCCAAAGCCTTAGTGGGGTTTCAGGTTGTTCCTGAGGTTCACCCCTCTCCGAACATATCTGAGCCATGCTCGGTGGTGGCATCCGCTTCGATCGGTACCGATACCCCGGCATCGGCAATGGTGTTGGATGAAACATTCCTCACCAAGGATCGTAGTCTGGCATCCTCGGTACCTGTGGGCCCGTTGGATACGCTGCAGACCGATCTTCTGGTATCGGTATCGATCCCGGTACCGTCCAGATGTGTATCGATAGACTCGCTTCCCTCGATGCCGAGTCTAGAATCGATCTCCAGTCTGGATGACTGGGTACCGACTCGCCTTGGTACCGATACCGGACGGTACCGAAGGCACGGTTCTGATGATCCATGTCAGGCACTCTCGGTTTCTTCGATACCGTTAGAGCTGTCACCGGCTGGCCTTCATCTACCGCTATCAGATACGGTGCCGGAGTCGGTACCGGTATCCACATTACCATTGCTGTCAGTACCTTCCATGCTTCTCTCATCAGGGTCGCTTCCCTCGGTACCGAGTCCGGAATTGATCCCTAGCATGGACGATGCGTTACCGACTGTGGCTGGTCCTGACCGCCTGCGGTACCGGCGACCATCCTCTAAGGATCCGATACGCCACCCTTTAGGGTCTTCTATTCCTCAAAATTTGGATAGATCCCTGGGTGCCAATGCTAGTTCTTCAACAGATCTAGCCTGTCGTCCTCTTTCTAGAGGATTTCCCTCTGAGGATTTTTCTTTTCAAGCATTCCTGCTTGATATGGCAAAGTCACTTGCCATTTCTCTACCTGGTCAGGATCCTGCACCAGGGAATACAGAATCCCTGTATATTCCCTGGAGTCCAAAGGAGAACATCATGCTTCCTGTGCATCAGACCTTGCAGGATCTCCTCTTACGAATGTGGGAAACTCCTTTAGCGGTACCCCCACCTTCTAAGGCAACTGATCTTCTATATAAGGTGCCCCCCTCTCCAGGGTTTCAAAGGACTCAATTTCCTCATCATTCCATTGTTGTAGAATCAGCAATGAGGCGTATTAAGAGTACTAAAAAGCACTCTTCTTATCCGCCAGGTCGTGAGTCTAAGACTTTAGATGCCTTTGGACGCCAAACCTTCCAGGCATCCATGCTTTCAGCAAGAATTCTCGCATATATTTTCTATATGGGATTATCTCTTGAAGAGGTCGCAAGGAAATTATTCCTTTTGACCCTTTTTCTTCAAGAGCCCAAAAGAGCAGACTATTCCTCATTGGTTAGTCATGCTCAAAATATCTCTAGGTTCCTTACTCGTGCTTCCCTAGACTCCTTTGAGTCTGTTAGCAGAACATCTGCTATAGCTATAGGGGCACGACGTAAAGCCTGGCTCCAAGTTTCAGACTTGGACAAATGGGCACAAGAAAGACTGGGAAATACTCCTTGCACTGGAGAAAATCTTTTTAACAAGGAGTCTTTACTCCAAGTTGCTCAGTTAACCACTGACATTGCTGTTTCCAAAGGCTGTTCTACGCCTTCCTCTTTCCCAGTTGGTAGGAAATTTCCTAACAAACTTTCTTCCCCTAGGGGGAAAAAATTTTATCCATCTTCTGCCCATTATACAGATGTTCCCAAACAGGGGAAACATCGCACTGGTTTAAAGAAACCACAACCTCAACAGGATCAGCAAACCCAGTAGTTGCGGGGTTTCAGATAGATTATTACATCTCCTGTTTGGTGATTAAAGTTTGCAGTCTGCTTCTTTTCATTTGAAGCATCTACACTAATTTCATCCCAAATTCTCATGGATCTCTCTTCACGAGACATCCTTTCTGTTTGCTCTAAGAGTCTTTATGATGATCATGCCTATAGTTAACAGGTTTCTCTTCCTCCTATTGGGAAAAGAGAGGTGACAACTATCAATAAGACAGTTTTCCCTGTACTAGCATTGCGACGCTCCTGCCCCCGCCCTAGGGCTAAAGGACAGGAGTGGCCTATTGTCCCGTGAGGAATGGATTAAAACTATTCCCTTGGAATGATGGGAGATGTAGTTTTGTTCTCCTTTCTCTCACTGATAAATGTAGTTGCGCCAGAGACGGTAAGGCTTTGCAAGAATATTTTATTCGTGTTGGGGAGATTCCTCCAGCGCATCAAAATTCAGATACATGAACATAAATGGTGCTTTAAATGGTAACAGAAGAAACTCAGGAATATAAGACAACGTAAAGTGAGATCAGCTTTTCTTCTATGGAGCTTAACTCAGCTCTGCCTCAAGAGGTGACTTACATATATTGCAGCCTCATGCAATCACTGTTCCATTCACAGTGCGAACTCAAACTCAGGTGCAAACAATTAGGTTTTCAGAGCACGGCAGCAGAAACTGCCACATTGTATTCTTTTCACACAAGGTACAGGCAAGCTTTGTTATACTGCTATTTCCTTACAGCATATTGAACAGTCCATGCTATTATCATCAGAGTTTATCAAAGGTAAGGCATTTTCCACTTGCATAAAATCTTCTGACTGCACAGAGCTATTGTCCTCATTCAGCTTTGACTGTCTGCCTGCTTTCAATTCTAAGAGCTCTTTAAAGTCCTGAAGGAGCAATTCATCCTGTTCAGTTCCTGACAAGCCGTTGTCAGCCAACACTGAGTTTTTCTCCCAGTCAATAATGTTTCCCCCTTCAGCTCTTGGCTTGAATGACTCAGGGTAACAATTGGGATCTTTTAAAACAGCCTTAAATATAGGAGATGGGACTTTACCTTTCTATCCAGGTTCCTATAGAAAGTGCTGTCTTTCTGCCAGGCTCCTCTCCTTTTAGGTAGCTCAAAAGCTTTGCAGCTGTGAGTGCTTCTGGGTCTCTCCGGTCCAAACTGTATCCACGAGGGCTCTGCCTTTTCCCAAGACTCTAAACCAGGGCTTCGTCCACTTCTCGTAGGACTTCCTTTCCAAGCACCTGTTAAGATCCTTGCAGGTCCTCTGCTGCTACCAGGCTCAGACGTGCAGCCAAACTGCTTCCTGGTCAACTGCTCATGGCTTTCCTGTTTCTCACAGCTATTCTACTTCTGCTTCCAGGCCCTCTGCTCACAGGTCCTCTGCTCCTGGGAATTCTGCTTCAAGCTATTCTCTCTCTTCTTGTTCTTCTTGATCCCCTTAATCCCTTTAGCAGCGTCCTTCACCACTTCATAAAGGGATTCTTTTTCAGACACACCCCGTCCTACCCCTGGGTGTGCCCAATCAGCACTGCTCAACTCCTCCCCTGGGCTGGTCTTCATTCTCAGCTCACCAGAAGAGGGCTTTTTTTTCCTTTTAGGATTGTAAATCCTGTGTAATCCTGCTGCATTTCAGGATTTCCTTCAGTCTCCATTTCCTCAGGAGGGCGCTCTTCACCACAGCATGTATCATCTTACCTTTTAGAGACTTACTACATAGTCAGTCTCCTTCAACTCTGTCTTACCTCCCTCTTACTACAACATTCAATTTGTAAGAGTGGCTCTATTACACTGGTAAGCCCCTATGGTCCTATACCTATTTTCACAAAGGGATTTTCCTTTCCAGAGTTGTCTTTTTCTTTTTCTTATTTTAGGGCAGCGTCTCAGACAATAAGGAGGTCTTACCACTCCTACTTATGTCTGTTGCTTCTTTTTCCTCTCTAAATAAGAAATGTTTTTCCGCTGCCCTGGTACTTGCTGCAAATGCAGCAATTCCTAGTGGTTAAGCCACTGGTTCTGTTCACCACACAACCAGGGTTTGTCCTCCACTAGCAATCCTTCTGGCCTCAGTGCTAAACCCAAAACAGGTTATCAACCTTTTTTGGAAATCCTATTATCACAGACTTGTTGGTTTGACTTTTATTCTTCGCCATCTCCAATTCCCTTGTTTTTAGCAGAATAGTTTGAGTTACCTACTGGCTTTAACCAGCCAGTTTTCTTTTCTAACCAACCTGTAACGTGCTCTCTGCAACTCTACAAAGTAGCTTTGCACTATGGGCCCTTGCTAGAGAGCATTAGTATCTTGCCTAGCAGATAATCCTAGATGGTTAGGAGGGGTTCACCCAGTCATGCCCCATGACTGGTAGGTGTTTCCTACCCTTACCATCTCATCTAAAATCTCTTTTCGAGACAAAAGACACAGGCCTTACATCATGTGAAAACCTAAAGCATGGCCAATTCCCCGGCTTGGTCCATATCCCCTTGGACTTCCCGCCAGGGATACTTTTCTTTCAGTTGCAGCTCAAGGACGCCTGATACCTATCTTGCCCTCATAGGTGGGTCAATATGGTATCTTATTGCAGTGGCGTCCTCAATCCATTTACCATACTGCAGTTCTAGAGAAATCTGGACTTGCTGCCTGCGGACTGAAGTTATCCTCTGCATTTTTCACGTAGGCCATCCTGGTTAATATATATATATATATATATGTATATATATATGTATCTCTTTATCTTCCACCAAGGTATATCTCTGTATGTATATATATACCGGTACTAGTCGAGATATATCTTCTAGGTAGATATGTATCTACGTACTTATCTATCTCACTGTCTAGGTCCATATATTCCTATATGACTGACAGATGTGCACTACCCCTATCAATGCTGTACCAGCATGCTTGGGGTTTTTACACACATAACCACTCCCTGTGGTAATTAACAAATTTGTTTCTCTAACCATAACCTTTCAGGTTTAGGTACCTCTGAAACTTTCCATGTACCTTTTTCTTTCCTAATGGACCTCATTTAGGAAAGACATCATGGATTTTCAGTTAATCTAAACCTATAACGCTTTATAAGTCTGTCCTTACTTGTTATCGGATATAGGGGTCTCCCCACCCCTTCTCTCCTACAGGGACTGTTTCTATTGTCAGTCCAAATCGGTCAGACTTATTTTTGCTTTGGTCCTAGCATGGTACGGTTCTTTGACCAAAAGGGCTTAAGCTTTATCTAATAGTACCCTCTGCGTTTCCCGCAGAAGCCCTACCTCATTGTACTACCCCAGTTCTCCCCTGGGGCTCTTTCTCACCCTGATGGGTTCTGACCTCCACTTGTTTTTCCTACAGTTTATTACCTCTACTTCACAGTGAGGTACTCCTTGAGGATCTTCTACTGGCTCTTCTATCAGATCCATGTGAACCTCAATAGACTTTTTACAATACCACCAAGGGAGGTCCATATTAGAATATTGCATTCATTATTTTTACTACTAAAAGTCATCTATATAAGATCTTCCTCCATAGAAGACCTGTTCTAGTCCAGCTGTTCCACAGCACCTTTTTTATAACTCATCTCCTACCCTCCATCCCCAAGATGCCTGAGGTTCGGAGGATTAGCATGGCTCTTTTTAGAATCGCCACATGCTTGGACTCCCTCTGGGCATCTTAGCTTGGGGAGTCCCCATATGTGAAGACTCATTCCTGCTTGTTCCTGGAGATAGCACAGTTACTTACCTGTAACAGGCGATCTCTGGGAACAGCAGGAATAAGTCTTCACAACCCACCCACCTCCCCTAGGTGTTGTTTTTCTTATCTCTATCTTTCCCTTTCTTGCTCTCTCTCTCTCTCTCTCTTTGCCTCAGCTTTAAAACTTAACTGAGGAGAGGCAGTTGGGAAAGGCGTGAAGGCAGCACGCAGGTGTGTTGGGATGCTTCCAAAAGCGTTCTGATGGGACGCTGGGGAGCATTCCCGCGCAGACTCCGTCGGTACCTACGTACCCATATGTGAAGACTTATTCCTGCTGTTCCCAGAGATCACCTGTTACAGGTAAGTAACTGTGCTTTACATACTAGCATTGCCATCTAGATATAGGGGAAAAACACTCTTGTTTTCCCTATGTTCCACAACAGTTATCGTGGTGAGTGATTCATAGGGGAGGGGCAAACCTTTCATATACAGGTGTGAAGGCGCTGAACTGAGGTAATCTAGAATATCTAGAATATCCCTTTCTGCTTGGTTTTCTCTCTGCTGTGCAGTTAGAGCACGTACTCACTGGCTTCTCTGTTTTGTGTTTGTTTATTGCCAGGGTTGTCATCCAGCATCCAACGAAGCTGAAATTGCGCACACCAAAAAATTATTTCGTAGAAGGAGAAATGACCGGAGGTAGGAAAGAGATTTGTCTTTTTAAAAAAATGACAGTAATTAAGAGAGAATGCGTTACATGATCATGCATGCAAAGAAGATGATTATATGATGTGGGTAAAGCTGTTTTCAACCACTGTAAAAGAGCAGAAATCCGTATAAACGCCCTACCCTCCAGGGCCCTGGTACACTTGAGTGATGGCTAGGATGGGACAGGATTCAGCATTAGCTAAGGGAGACTGTTTTCCCTCCAGGGGAGTGTATAGAATTAACTAGTAATTTTCAGTCTACAGGGAGAGAGAAAGAAGGCTATTCACATTTTTATGACCACTAATTTCTATATGCGGTGCCTGTTCCTTTTCAGTTTGGGCATATATCCATGTAGCCCTTCAACTGCTTTTTAATGTGGCATTAATCAGGTTAAAGGCAAAGCCTGAGCACAACCACATGTGGGCGCTGTTTCTTCTAAATGTGTGCATAGTTTAGCTGGGATAGGCAGTCACATGCAAAATCTCTTTTTTGTGATTTGCATGTTTCCCTCCACATTGTAATTGCCGGGAGTTTGCCGCCTCCTTCTGAACTCTCCAGAAGCTCTTTGTGACTTGTAGTAATAAAACAAATAATTTTTATTGTATTACTGGACATACCCAGTGCTGTAGAATGCTGATAAGTGTTCAGGTATAATAGGTCCCCTTCCCAGACAGCTTGTATTCTAAGGCTCCGATATTGAACGGGGTTATATGGTTAACAGACCTGCTAACCACATGAATCCCCTTGGCTGGGATATTGAGCGGCACTGACATGATTAGTAGCTCTGAATATCCGAGGGTGCCGCTGCTGCACGTCCTGATGGTAACAGGCAGAGCGGGGGCGGTATCCGGCTGCATTTGTTCTGGTTGCAGGCCAAGAAGGCGGTACTGTCTGCCTGGATCGATGTGGAGCCTCTGAGTTTTGGCATCGGAGGAACCTGCTGCATTGTCACATGCAGATTGACCAGCTATGGGCCATTCAGGGGCTGAACAGAGTATCTAAGTTCCTGGCTGTTTGGGAGGACTATATTCAGACTCTTTCCCCCCAGGTGCAGAGCCTGGTTTTGAATAATCTCTAAGACATTGTGAGGTTTTTTTGGGCTATGGCTCCACGGGTGGATGCGGAGGGGGGAGTCGGGTGGATAGGTGGTTTGAGATGCCAGTCTCTGCCAGAGGACACATCATTCCTAGTTTGTTCAAGACATGGCGAAAGCCTTGTCCTTCACCATAGAATTGGAGGAGGACCCTTGCACGAATGAACTTGAAATCCTCCAATATGAGGCACCACCCAAGGAAGCCTTGCCTCAGTGAAAACCTCTTCGGCAAACTGATGGAGGAAAAGGCGGTGGAGATAGCTGAGTCCTCGTGAGGAACTCTAAGGAAGACCTCCACCCTTCCTAAGAAGAAACTATTGGGGAAGAGGACCCTTTTCAGAGGATGCTCCCAATACCAAGACCCTAGACCCCACAGCAGGGTCACAGGGTCACCTGGCAAGTGAGCGGGACAAGGCCTTTGCAAGCCAAGCCCCAGACCCCCGGCTCCTGCTTAGGCAGGGATGGGGTTTTGATGCCAGCCTCTCCACCCCTGGGGGAACAGCTACCTATGGGGGGAGGGGAGCAGCATCTGGTACATTTTTCCCATCGGTGGCCTGCCGCCACCACGGAGTCCTGGGCACTCTGGGTAGTCGCAGAAGGCTATCTCCTTCACCTGGACCAAACATCTCCCCCCTTCTTCCCAGGAGAGCCCTCTCAGACTCCCCTGCACCAGGCCCTGCTACTGCAGGAACTCGCAGGCCTCCTCAGGGACAGAGCCATGGAGCCAGTGCCCCACCACCTCGGGCAGGGGGTTCTACTCCCAATACTTTCTGTTCCCAAAAAAGAACAGGGGGCCTAAGGACCATTCTGGACTTGCAAAGCCTGAAGTCTCTGGTGCGGGAGAAGTTCAAGATGCTCTCTCTTGGAACATTGCTGCCCTATCTCTAGCAGGGGGATTGGCTATGCTCCTTGGACCTAAAGGGTGCTTACACCCACATCCTTATTCATCCCAGTCACAGGCAGTACTTAAGGTTCATGGTCGGGGGTGACCACTACCAGTACAGAGTACTACCTTTCGGTCTAGCTTCCTCACCAAGAGTCTTCACCAAATGCCTGGAAGTGGTAGCTACTTACCTCCATCTCTAAGGGGACTTCATCTTACCATACCTGGACGACTGGCTCATAAAGGGATACACGGCCACGGCCTGCACCATCAGCATCTTACAGTATCTGGGGTTCGTAATAAACTACCCCAAGTCCCACCTCACTCCAACGCAGGACTTGGAGTTCATAGGGGCTTGACTGGACACTTTTCAGGTCAGGGCCTTTCTTCCTTTGGACAGGGCAGGTCATCTTAGGGCTCTGGCTTCCGAAGTGCAACACAGTCATGCAGTGTCAGTGCAGTCCATACTCCGTCTGCTGGGCCACATTGCATCCACAGTCCTTGTGGTTCCCAACGCTCACCTTCACATGCGGGCGGCACAGTGGTGTCTCCACTTCCAGTGGGGACAAGCCACAGGCAGGCTCCAAGACAAGGTTGTAGTGTCCTGCCAGCTAGCAGAGTCATTCAACTGGTGGCAGGCCACACAGCACCTCAGGAGGGCATGCCCTTCCAGTCCCCCAAATCCCCAGAGGGTCCTTACCACAGATGCCTCCTTACTGGGCTGCGGTGCCCATTGCGAGGAACTCTGCATGCAGAGCAACTGGTTCCTGGCAGAAAGTCAGAAGCAGAGCAGCCTGCTGGAGCTCAGAGCCATTTTTATGGCAATCAAGGCCTTCCACCACCGCCTGCAGCAGCAGTCAGTGCTAGTCCAAATGGATAACCAGATTGTGATGCTCTACCTGAACAAATGGGGGCACAGGTTCTTAACTGCCTCTGCTAGGAGGCAATAGCCCTCTGCTTGTACGTGATCAGTCGGGGAATGCTCTTCAGGGCGTTATACCTTCTGGGCCAGGACAAAACCCTAGCGGACAGACTGAGCAGGGTCCTCCAGCCGCACAAATGGCGACTAGACCCTAGGGTGGCATAGCGGCTCATCGGACTCCGGGGCACTACGAGTCTGGACCTCTTTGCCAGCCTGATCAATGCTCAGCTCTCCCACTTCTGCTGTCCCCAGCTGCACCCATCCTGGGTAGTGGCGGACACCTTCCTTATCTCATGGGTGGAGGGCCTTCTGTATGTCCTTCCCTCCCATGCCACTAATCGTCTGGACAATCTTCAAGGTCCTGCGGGACAAGGCCTCTATGATCTTGGTGGCCCCGTGGTGGTCCAAGCAGCCTTGGTTTCCCCTGTTGCTCTGCCTCTTGTTGGAGCTCCCAGTCCCTTTGGGGAATGTCCCGGGGCAACTCGCCCAGTAAAAGGGCTCCCTTCACTCCAACCTTGGGTCCCTGATGTTAACAGCAATGCTACTGAATGGATAGCCCTAGCACCCTTTAACCTCCTAAGGGAGGTGGAGAAAGTCCTCTTGGCCTCTCGTAAGAACGCCATGAGACGGGCCTACACCTTCAAGTGGTGCAGATTCTCAGTTGTGCTTAGAGCAGCGGGTTGGCCACGTTCTCTTGCCTGGTGCACACGGTGCTACAGTACTTGCTTCATTTCTCATACATGGGATTTAAGTCCAGCTCTGTCAGGGTGCACTTCAGTGCACTCTAGGCACATCATCATTCTATGGAGGGGAAACCTCTTTCTGCTCAGCCCATCATTACCTGGTTCATTTGGGGCCTTCTGCTTTCAAAGCCTCCCGCCACCGGTGGAATGGGACCTCAACATGATCTTGATGCAGCTCACCAAGCTGCCTTTTGAGCCTCTGGCTACCTGCCATATCTGTTACTTCTCCTGGAAGGTTGTCTTACTGGTGGCACTCACCTCTGCATGCAGTCAGTGAACTTCAGACATTGGTGGCCGAGCCACCTTGCACCAGGTTCTATAAGTATAGGGTTGTGCTTTGCATCCATGCTAAATTCCTTTCGAAGGTGGTATCTGCCTTTCACTTCAATCAAGAGGTGGTGCTCCCCAACTTCTTCCCACAGCCCCATGCCAGCAAGGCAGTGGCCATTCTCCATATTCTGGATTGTAAGAGCGCCCTGTCCTTCTACTTGCAGCGTACTCAGCATCACTGCAAAGCCTCACAGCTTTTTGTTTCCTACAACCCCAGCCATCTGGGGGAGGCTGTTACTAAGCGGACCCTGTCCACTGGGTGGCAGACTGCATCACCTTCGCCCACGATCAGGCTGGGTTCTTGTTGGAGTGCCGGGTCATGGCACACAACGTCGGAGCTATGGCGACCTCATTTGCAAGCTTACACTCTCTCTATTGCAGACATGTGCCAGGCTGCCACCTGGTCCTCAGTCCACACCTTTGCAGCTCACTACTGCCTGGAGAGGGAGTCCTCGGCCGGCGGAGACTGCACCAGGACCCATGAACCTGTAGGCCTCCTTGAGGATGCACTCTCAAGAGTGCCGGAGTCTGACCTGAGTGCTGCACAGCCATTGGGCCTCGAGTCTCACATGGTGGCCATGGAGCAGAGCCTCTCCTCCATCTTGGCCTTGCACCGGGCATTGATGTCGGCCCCCGGTATCATTGACCCCGACACTGGGCCCCCCAGCCTCAGGGGAGCCTCCAGGCATCAAACTTGGCACCAAGTGCCATCGGCCTCGGGTAAGTCATTGGCGTTGATCAAGGTCTCTATCATGCACCTCGGGGTTCCGGTCCTCTTCAGCGAATTTTTGAGAGTCTGACCCCAGGTCCTTGGGGGGGGGGGGAGCCCAGTTCCTCGGAGCTGCCCCCAGGGGCTGACTCCTCAATGCCCTCAGACTTATACTGGGAGACTGAAGCCTCCCTGGAGAGGATCTGACTCTGGGACGTCTCCTCGGAGCTGTCTCCTCTGGATCCTTGGCATCACGCCCTGCCTGAGGACGTGGCCTTTCATGACTTTGTTCGTGGCATGGCCCGGGCTCTTTCGATCCAGATGGAGTTAGAGGAGAACCCATGCACTGAGGAGCTTGAGATCCTTCAATATGAGTCCCCTCCCAGGGAGACTCTCATGGTGCTGGTTCCACCCATCCTTGACAGATTGCTCCTCCGGATGTGGGAGTTCTTGGCCTCAGTGCCGGTGGTCAGTCGGTGCCTGGATGCCATCTATCACATCCGGAAGGACCCAAGGTTCCATAAGCCACATCTCCCACACAACTCAATGGTGGTTGAGTCCTTCATGCAAAAACTGAAGAGTCAAAAGACCTACTCCTCAGTTCCCCCCCAGCAGGGAAGCTCGGGCCCTTGACACCATGGGGCACAAGTGCTACCAGGGCGCCATGCTCTGGTGCCGAATACAGGAATACGAATTGTGCATTGGAATGTACCTTAAATGCCTGATACAGGAAATCTTGGGATTCTCGGCAGGCCTCGCTGGGGAACCTCTGCAATGATTCCAGTCTCTAGCAACAGGCATCCAGGACTGTGCTTTCTTCTTCCTCTGGCCCGGCTACAGCTCTCCTGAGCAGGATCGAGCTGCTGGGAACCGGCTCAAGCCACCATCGCATCCGCCCAATCGGGGAAGACCGCATCACGTTTAAAAAGAGCGCCATCGGGCCTCGCCAGAGGGCTTTTAGGCATGGCCCTTAGGCAGAGACCAAACCCTGAGGCCACACACTGCCACTGAGGATATCGAAGCGACCAGAAACGAAGCCATCAACCCAACAAGATCAGACGCAAGTAAGCTTCACACACTATTTTGATCAAAGAGTTTAAAACACAAACCCACTAACTAAATACTGGCCCCAGAGTGAACAAACAGTGGATAGCGTGCCTGATGATCTGCTTGTAGTCATACTAGATAGCGTGCCTGATTTATCTGCCTGTAGTCATACCAGATAGCGTGCCTGATCACCTGCCTATACCTGAACAGATAGCGTGCCGATCTACCAAGTTATGGTAGGAGCAGCCAAAATGATGCACCCAATCATAGCAATAGCCAGCTTCTACCTCCTCACTGGGATACCCACCGGATCACTTGTCCTTAATCCAGTCTGCAATCATATACCAGTCTTACGGAGTGATGGGAAGAGATGGGCAGGTAACCCTCACCACTCTTCAACAGAAGCCAATCGCACGCTTCACCCCCACATACTGCACATCTCACTACAAAACACCAAAAAGCCCCACATTGAGAAACACCCACACCCACACATGCTGAAATGTGCCCTCATCAATGCCTGCTCAATCCGCAAAAAATGGCCAGTTGTCACAGATTTGATAACCCTCCATGACCTGGACATCCTAATGATCACAGAGACATGACTATCTGACTGCGACAATGTTCTTCTCAACCAGATGTTACCCCCCCAACTTCTCACTCCACACCTGCCACAGAGCTAATCAGAGGTGGAGGAGCGCTCATCCTCTCCAAAACAGAGCTACAATTTCAACTGATCAACGCCACCAGCACAGCCCACTTAGACACAATCATCATAGCCAACAATCATTGCACAATCAACCTACTCTACAGAACACCAGTGGCATCACTAGACAACCTCTCGACAATAATCGACCTCACCTGCAACACCAGTAATCCACGCTCCCCAAACTGGGTTATTAGGTGATTTCAACCTGCCTACTCTGCAAGATACCCAAGCCACAGCCTTCCTCGAAGCACTCGATGAGCTGGGATACAAGCAACTAGTCAACGCACCCACACAAGTGAGAGGAAATAAATTGGACCTGGTCTTTGCCCCACAAACATCTGTGGAATCAACCCATGACTTGGCGATGTCTATAACCCCAGCACCCTGGTCCCGACCACAGCCTGATTAGATTTCAAATACCTGCCCACTGTCACAGTCATAACAACACCAGCAGAGCTACTGTCTGCTCCAAAACACCAGCAAGATGATTCCGACCCTTTGTCAAAGAAGAAATACTGGAGAAAGTCATTCCACTTCTCAACAAAACGGTCCCTAACTTGGATGAAATGATCTCTAGCTGGGACAACAGCCTCAGTTCCATTGCTCAGCTCCCAACCATGAACAAACCTCCAAGGAGACGCGAGCCTGCACCATGGTATTCCACTGAATTGCGATTATCACTCCTTCACCTACGCAAGCTAGAGCGCCGATGGCGCCGATCACGCTCCACCAAAGCATGGAGTGCATATAACTTACGCCTAAAAAAGCACTGAGAAGCAATAATGGAGAGAAGGAAGCAATTCCATACGGACCTCCTGAAGCGCTCGCTGAGCAAGCCACACGACCTCTTTAATATAGTGAAGACATTAACAAGGGAACCGGCCCCTGACCAACCATGCATGCTGCAACCGCAGGAATTTGCAGACTATCTCCAATTAAAAATGCTCCAGACCGACAAGACCACAAGCCACACACCGCTACACAAGCCACCCCACCCAACGCCACTGATCAAATTCACCACCATGTCAAAGAGAGAGATTGAGGACACCATCGCCTCCATCAACACCACCACTGCTCCAAATGACCCCTGTCCAGCATTCTGGATAAGAGAACTACGTTGCGATCTCAGCCAGTTCCTGAATAAACTCTTGGATCAGTCATTCTCAACTGGATCATTCCCACAAAGGTTGAAGCATACCTCCATCAGGCCGCTGCTGAAAAACAACAAACTGGACCCCCTGAAAGTCGAATCCTTTAGACCAATTTCAAGCATCCCACTTCTGGCCAAGATAATTGAAAAGGTAGTCCAACGCCAAATTCAGAACCTTGTGAGACTGACGCCCCTTTGGACCCATGTCAGCACGGATTCAGGGAGGCACATGGCGTTGAAACCCTCCTCACCACCCTCTTCAATACCATAATCTCAGGAATTGACAACATTCGACAAGGATTTGCCCTTATCTTCATGGACATCACAGTGGCTTTTGACTCTGTAAGCCACGAGATTCTCCTGGGACTTCTCAAGGAAAAGGGAATACAGGACACAGCTCTACACTGGTGCAAATCCTACCTGAACAATAGATGGCAGCACGTGAGAACCGGTACCACAACCTCGGAACCGTTCCTTCAAAAACCAGGGTGTGCCACAGGGGTCCTCGCTATCGGCACTGGTGTTTAACATATACATGCAGCCCATCTGCACCCTGATCCACTCATTTAACGTCGCCTGCCTGATTTATGCAGATGATGTTCTATTATACATGCCATTTGCAACGGACCAGCCAGACTTCTCCCCACTAACAAGCTGCTTCGATGCAGTTGCTGACTGGCTCCATACACAAAATTTCCGAATAAACCATAACAAGACAGACGTCCTCTTCATCACGAGGAACCAAGGTTTCACCCCCCCACCCTCCTTAAAGGTGAAGAACGCTGAGCTGATAGCCAAATCCACAATCCGTTAGCTAGGTGTCACCTTGGACCAATGGCTGGACATGAAAACCCACATAAGAAACACAGTCAAGACAATATACCATAAAGTATGGACACTATGGCATCTACGACCTCTACTAGACCCCGACAACTTTCAAACAATTTATCAAGTCCTAGTAATCCCACACTTCGACTACGCCAACGTAATCCTATATGGGCTCCCGCAAGCATCACTGAACCCACTCCAGCTTGCAATGAATGCAGCCGCCAGAATTCTATACAGAGTCTTAAGAATGGACCACATTACACCAATCCTGAAGAAACTCCACTGGATACCAATCCATGGCAGACTCTGTTTTAAGATCCTAGTAATGACCTTCAAGGCCATAAACCATCAACCCTCCACCTCCATCACCGAGCTAATCCACTCCACACCCCCGAACAGATCCAGGAGATCCACAGCTGTCAATACACTGATAATCCCAAAGGAAACAATGAAATGCACCCGGGCAACATCCAATAGAGCTTTCATGTTCTATGCACCCAGATGCTGGAATGCCCTTCCTACAGCCATTTGAGCAATCAGACCTGGCCCAATTCAGGAAGGCGCTGAAGCATCACCTATTCATACGGCACTACCCAGAGATCAGCCGCAAAAATCAACTTGCAAACAGTCTCACTAATCACCTGGACTCCCCCAACAGCACACCCAGCACACTAGAGGGCAGCGAGCCCCACTGGTGCAACTCCGAGTAGATTTCAGGGTGTACAGTACATTTATTAGTGTAAATAATTTGTATAAAGTTATCCCTGTTATGTCCAAGTTATAGTTCCTGTTTATTGTAAATACAATGCAGCCCCGACTGCATTGTATAAGGTTCTGTTTAATGTACACCACACTGATGTGAATAGCGTGGTATAGAAGAGACGTTAAATAAATAAATAAATAAAATAAAAAGCTCCTCTCCTGGGCCGCTTACGATGGGTTCGAGTCTGCAACCAGGGTTGCAGCCACGGGTATTGGCGCCAGGCATGGCTACAGACCTCAGACCTGGAGCAGAGGGTCCAGGAAAATCTCCTGGATGTCCCCTGCAATGGTGAGAACCTGTTCAGGAAACCGATGTCTTATAAGACTGCGGAGATTGAGGCTGAGGTAGTGACCCGGCAGAGGCTGTCCAAAAAGACTTTGGCCCTCCCCAGGAAAAATTCCTCGGAAAAAGCCCTTTTTCCCAGTGGGGAGGGGGAAGGGCTACTCCCAGGTAGGCCACTACCAGTCTTACTCAGGGCAGCCTCACCAGGCCTCACAGCGCAAAGGCCAAGGCTCCCAAGCCCCAGACACCAGCTCCCTCCCAACTGGGGGGAAACGTTTGACTCCCTGGACTGGGCTTCCCCTCCCCCGGGAGTCCCACCTCAACCCACAGGAAGTAGACTGGCTTCTTTCACCCACAGATGGGCCAGCATCACCACAGACCAGTGAGTTCTGCAGGTGGTGCAGAAGGGGTACTTTCTCCATCTGCTACAGAACCCTCCAAACTTCTTCCTAGGAGAGCCACCACAGCCTCTCCTCCGTCAGGCCTTGCTCGCCATAGAACTCTCAGGCTTGCTCAGGGACAAGGCAGTGGAACCTGTATCCCATCACCTCTGGGGAAAGGGGTTCTACTCAAGGTATTTCCTTGTCTCAAAAAGAACAGGGGGCCTCCGTCCCATCCTGGACCTGCCCAGCTTGAACAAGTTCCTGGTGCAGGAGCGGTTCAAGATGCTGTCCTTGGAATACTGCTGCCCTACCTCCGCCAGGGAGACTGGCTCTGCTCCTTGGATCTCAAGGATGCTTACACCCACATCTTGATCCACTCCTCCCACAGGCATTACCTGCGATTTGTGGTGGGGGGGGGGGGGCAGCACTACCAATACAGGGTGCTGCCTTTCGACCTCACCTCTTTTCCAAGGGTCTTTACAAAATGCCTGGTGGTCGTATCCACCCATGTGCACCTCCAGGGGCCCACATCCTTCCTTACCTGGATGACTGGCTCATCAGAGACAGCACACCTCTCGAGGCCAGGTGGGCCACAAAGCTCATTTTCCACACCCGGCAACAGTTGGGGTTCATCATCAACTACCTCAAGTCCAGCCTCTCCCCGGCCCAAGACCTGTAATTCATTAGGGCCCAGCTTGGACACACTGCGGGTCAGGGCCTTTCTCCCTGTGGAGAGAGCCCACTACCTGATGCAGCTGGCAATGGAAGTGCAGTGTTCCAGTTTAGTGCCAGTTCACCTACTCCTCCGCCTGTTAGGCCACATGGCCTTGACAGTTCACGTTACACCTCTGGCCTGCCTGCATATGCAGGCAGCCCAGTGGTGCCTCCATTCCCTGTGGATGCAGGCAACAGGCAGGCTGAGGGACAGAGTGAAGATCACCCACCAGCTGGTGGCCTCTCTCACCTGGTGGCAGTCCCTACATCACCTCAGGGCAGGAATGCCCTTCCAGGCACCAACCCCTCAGAGGGTCCTGTGCACCCTGGTCACCAGAGGAATGCCTCCTGCAAATCAATCTCCTTGAGCTCAGGGCCATCTTCCTGGCCCTTCAGGCCTTCCGCCACCTCCTAAGCAACCTTCCGGTCCTCGTACAGACAATCAGGTTGCCATGTAATATGTGAACAAGCAGGGGGGGGTACGGGCTCATAAGCCCTCTGTCAGGAGGCATTGGCATGCCACTCCTTTGCAGTGCGCAATCACAGGCGACTTATAAACAAACTGAGCACCCTAAAGTTACTGCTTGGGTTAAAAATTGGTTGAGTGGGAGGCGAAAAAGGGTACAGGTAAATGGAGCTTTACTCTGAGGAGAAGTAAGTTAACAGTGGTGTGCCCCAGGGATCTGTCCTTGGTCCGCATCTTTTTAACATCTTTGTTAGTGGTATAGCGGAAGGGCTGTTGGGTTTGCATCTTTGCGGATGATACCAAAATCTGCAATAGACACCCAGGAAGGTGCAGATAACACGAGGAGGGATCTAGCTAAGCTTGAAGAATGGTCTAAAATTTGGCAGCTGAGATTTAATGTTAAGAATGCATGGTCATGCATTTGGGCTGCAGCAATCCAAGGGAGCAATATAGTATAGGGGGTGAAGTACTTTTGTCCACTAAAGAAGAGCGGGACCTCGGTGTGGTTGTATCTGATGATCTTAAAGTAGCTGAACAGGTAGAAAAGGCACCAGCAAAAGCTAGAAGGATGCTTGGGTGCATAGGGAGAGGAATGGCTTGCAGAATAAAGGAGGTGATAGTGCCTCTGTATAAGTCTTTGATGCAACCTCATTTGGAGTATTGTGTGCAATTCTGGAGACCGCACCTTCAAAAGGATATAAACAGGATGGAGTCAGTACAGAGGGTGGCTACTAAAATGGTTAGTGGTCGTCATTATAAAGCATATGAGGACAGACTTAAGGATCTTAATATGTATAACTTAGAGGAAAGGCAGAATAGAGGTGATATGATTGAGACTTTTAAATTCCTTCGTGGCATAAATGCACAGGAGGGGAGAGCATCTTTCGATTGAAAGCAAGTTCTGCTATTCAGCCACACCACAGGAAGTTGGTAGTGGACACGTTTCTGATCTCTTGGTCTCAAGGCCTGCTTTTATGCATTCCCACCATCACCTCTGATAGTCAAGTGCCTTTTCAAGATCCAGAGCGAGCATGCTTCAGTAATTCCTGATCGCGCACAGGTGGCCTAGCCAACCCTAGTTCCCCCTGCTGCTCTCCCTGTCGGTCGCAACCCTGGTACCACTGGGCTGGGATCCGGATCTCCTGTCACAGGAGGGGGGCTCCCTGCCACACCCCAACCTGGGGTCCCTAAAGCTGACAGCGTGGCTGCTGAAAGGGTAGGCGCTGGCCCCTTTCAATCTCCCCAGTAAGATCGAGGAGATTCTCCTGGCCTCCTGGAAGCCATCCACCAGAAGGGCTTATGCCTTCAAGTGGAGCAGGTTCTCCATCTGGTGTGCAGAGAGGAATGAGAACCCATTCTCCTGTCAGGTTAAGCTTGTGCTGCAGTACTTTCTGCACCTCTCTCACTCTGGTTTGAAATCTAATTCGGTGAGGGTGCATCTGAGCGCCATAGCGGCTAAGTATCACCCTATAGAGGAGAGGCCCCCCTCAGGCCAGCCTCTGGTCTCCAGATTCCTCAGGGGCCTCCTGCTATCCAAGCCCCCTCTCCACCCTCTGGCAGCAGAATGGGTCCTCAATGTGGTGCTCTCCCAGCTCACTAGGCCACCTTTCGAGCCGTTAGCTACCTGTCACCTGAGACACCTCTCCTGGAAGTAAACAAGCTGCAGGCCCTGGTGACGGACCCGCTCTATACTAGGTTCTATACGAACAGGGTGGTGCTTCGTACACACCCCAAATTCCTCCCAAAGGTGGTGTCCGCTTTTCACCTCAATCAGGGGGTAGTTCTCCCCACCACCTTCCTACGGGCGATTCTGTAGGAATTCTACAGATACCTGCTCCCACACTGCTTTTAAGAGAGCCTGCAGATGAATGTTTTAAATTGTCCTCAAGGAAAAAAAATACTCTGACAATAATTTTAAGAATTCATTTTGCTTTATTTTATTTTAATTTTTTTTTAGGAAAATTTGAATATTTCCAAAGTATAGGAAAATAACATAACTAACAAAAAAATGTTTTCAATGCAATTCACTTGGCAGTTAAATCAGTTTTTGTGTTTTGTTTGGTTTCAAATTATGTCTTCCTTGAGGTGGGCGTAAGTGATTTCAGGAGCTCCTTCTGTTTGTGTCCAAGATGAGGATATGCGAGCTTCTTAAGTACAACTTGTAAAACAAGATGCTGAATTTGAGGAAAACATGAGTTTGGCAGATCTTACCGCACTCTCTCAAAATGAGAATCCACACTGCAAACCTAGCTATGCAATATCCAGCATGCATTTCCACAGAGAGGTTTTCATTGAGCTATATTGGATTTTTAGGAGCTAAGGGGAGGTGGGGAGAAAATCCCAACCTAATCCATTCCAGATTGATATCCCATCTCTGTTGCTCTCAAGAAACACTTGTTGGAAGTTCATTTCATCTTCCTTAACCTCTTTCCTGAAGGTTGCAGCTTAGAACACATTAGCCACATAATGATATAACTAAAATGTAAACTGAAATCCGAAAGTACACAACTATGCCATATTTTTCTTCTGAAAATTTTTTTTTGTCATTCTGATATTTTGTTTCATTTACCTGTTTACAAAAAGGGAGATTAGCAAATAAATGTACCCAAGTGTCATCCGGACCTCCTATGACTGACTAGGCATCAGCTCCTGCAGCCACTTGTGTTCTGCTTTATCTCTGCCACGTGGGCGAGACCAGTGGAGGTGCTTACGGACATCAGTTTAGTTTAGACTGAAAGCCACCAGAAGGAATTATAGCCAGCCTAACTGTAGACCAGTCCGAGCAAGCAAACTGACATTGTAATTAATGGGCGTATAATTTATATAGGGCAATCCCTGGTGCATGGAAAGTGATCATATGGCTGAATGAGATTCATTCAGGCTATCACCTTTATGGTTTGTTTAAAGGCATTTATTTTACCACTCTTTGAACAGAACCACCATTAAAGCAGTTTACAGTTTAGAAGCATCTACAGATGACTATACCAGCTTTTACATGTGCACGCTGTATACATGTGTAAATAACAATTTTGGGAAGCCACTATTTTGACACATAGATTCCCTAAGATGCAGAGATTTCAAAGGATGTGGTTTGTGTGGACCGAAAAATTCTATATATGTAATGCTCTTTCTACATGGACATACATGTATATCTAAAAAAGAAAGAAGCTCTTTTTCTCTTCTGCTCTAAAGCACACAAAGTGTCCAATATCTGATCGTTTGGACCAGGGGTTTCCACCAGCAAATCAGGGGGAAATTGTGCTAACATTCAGTGTGCAGTGCCACTTCAGAAATTCATTAAAATGTTTTTCACTCAACTCGTTAATTGGCTTCTCTTGTACATGTAACATTGTAGAATATGGCACCTATATGTGTAGATGCATCGTGCATGCTGTACCTGTGTAAAGCCCCGAGTGGTGTTGCTCCTTTTAAAACACATTTTTTTATGAAATGGCTGCTCCTGCTTACTGCAAGTGCTGGTAAATATACATGTATTTGCCTGTAGTCCGTACACATATTTTACATAATTGTGAAGAACTAGTGGAATCAGGGCCAGCTTAAAAGGTGAGCCAGTGAGGCACTGGCTCCGGGTGCACAAGCTTTAAGTGGGCCAGACGCCTCCCTCCCCTGCTTACCCCTTAACAGCCACGGGAGCATTTTCCTTCACTATCACACCTGTTCTGCCTTGCAAGCTGCAAGGCACCGTGGTGTTCTAAAAGGCAAGCACTTCCTTTTTATTGCAAGTGACAGGAAGTGCCTCTGTCTTTAAAAATGATCCTGCAGCTGTGTAAATCAAAGCAGCTAAAGCAGGAAAGAGAGCAGAGGAGAGGAGGTGACTGGCTGGAACTGATGCTGAGGACTGGGGGGAGGAGTCTGGCTGAGACTGGGGTCTATGCAGGCAGGGGGCTGGGACCAGAAGGGGGTGATCATTTTGTGACTGGAACTGGAAATAGGCAGATGCTGGGCTGCTGAGACTAGAAGGTTGACACTGCTGGTGGGAGGATGGGGACTGGGATTGGAAGGGAGATGGCACAGGGTGGGGGGGGGGGAGCGACTGGGATAATGGGTACTGGGACTGGAAGTATACTGACAGGTTCAGATAACTTTATTGATATGACAGTTCTACATTTATTTAGACAGATTTGTATGCCACCTTTTTGTTCAATCAAGGTGGTCACGTCACATCACAATTGGAGGGTTACACTTAACATTAGGGTACGTGTAAACGTTTAGACAGCACAGTTACGTTACAGTATTTAGACAGTACAGTTGAAGTAACAGCATAAAGGTATTTACTAACGTGTGATGAATTTGTGTGTGTGGATGGGATGGGTGTGTGTTTAGTTGGTGGAGGTAGTAGTGTTGCTGTTTGGGTAAGAGATGTTGCTTAGGTGCTCATAGGTTTCTATAAATAGCCATGTTTTGAGGTCTTTGCGGAATTCTGTGAGGTCATCTAAGGCTCTCAGGCTCATGGGAAGGGAGTTCCATATTGAGGATGCCAGCAGTGATGGTGCTCTTTTTGAGGTTGTTTGGTTTTGTGATAGCCTGCAGGTGTGCCGATCATGTTGTTATTGGTTCTTCTTGGTCTATTACTGATGTCTCTTGTTATAACGTTTTGGAGTACGTTTGCTGAGAGATGGTGAATGACTTTGAAAATTATCATGATTGTTTTGTATTTAGCTCTTGCCACCATTGGGAGCCAGTGTAGTTTTAGGATGGGAGTGATGTGCTCGGTCCTTGGGGTGCCTGTGATGATGCGTGCTGTGGTGTTTTGTACCATCTGTAGTGTATGATGAGGAAGGCCTTGATATAGTGAGTTTCGATAATCAAGCAGTGGTGTAATGAGTGCTTGACACACTGTGCGGAAGTGGTCTTGACGGAGCATTGGTTTGATTTGTCTGACCGTTTTCAATCAATGATATGCCTTGTTTGCAGTTTTGGTGATGTGGGATTTTAGGTTCAGAGCTCTGTCTAGTGTTATGCCCAGATACTTAACTTCTTCTTTGACTACTATGTGTTTGTCTAGGATGCTGATAGTTTGTGGAGGTATGAAGGTGGGGTTCTTGGTGATGAACATTGCCTCACTTTTGTCGTAGTTGACCGTTAAGTTGTTGGCTATGAGCCAGTCATTCATGTCTTCTAGGCATTTTGTTATTGTTGTAGTGTTTAGTGCTAGTAAGTTGATTGGAGCGTACACCATGATGTCGTCAGCATAGATGTGATAGTGTAGTTTGTGGTGCTTGATGATGTTACATATGGGCTGTATGTAGATGTTGAAGAGCATTGATGATAGGGCTGAGCCTTGAAGTATTCCCTGCGTGACGGGGAATTGTATGGATTTCTTTTGATCGCATTTGACTTGTTCGCCCATTCAAGTACTTCAGGGTATTCTTGCATAGTCCTATCTGTTGTAAGCGTTGCAATAGCTTAGGGTGTGACACGGTATCGAAGGCCGCTGAGATGTCCATGAACACTAGCAGGAAGCCGTTTTTTATGTTGTCTATGCCTCTTAGGAGATTGTCAAAGAAGGAGGTGAGTAGTGTTTCTACGCCGTGTTGGGGCTTGAATCCATATTGATGTATGTCCAGTGGGGCATTGATATCTATATGGTCCTTAAGTTGTCTTTGGACTGCTTTTTCCATGACTTTAGCAAGGAATGGCAGGTTGGAGATAGGACGGTAAGACTTTGGTTCGAATGGGCTCAGATTGCTACTTTTAAGTATTGGTCATATCATTGTGTGCTTTAGGGGTTGTGGCATGTATACTTGTTGGAGTGAATCTTTGACGATTTTTTGAATGTGATGAGAGAGCTGGCTTTTTGTGGCTTTGATTCAAGATACTGGGCATTGGTCTGATGGTGATGATGTTGTGTTTAGTCCAGATATAATGTCTTCTATTTGCTGTTTTGTTGGTATGTTGAAGCTTTCCCATGCTTGATGTTTTTTTATCGTGTGATTATTTGTTTGTGGTGAAGCAGAGTATGTTTGGTTAGTGTTTTTTGACTTCATGTAGTCTGCATATTTTTGTGGGTCAAGATGGTGGGTGCTTTGTTGCGTGTCATCCTTGGTGAGCTTTTGGACAATGCTAAAAAGTTCTCTTGGTCTATTGGTAGAATTCATGATTAGGTTGGTATGGTGTTGCTGTTTACGCTCATTTATTAGATTGTTATATTCCTGTTTGTCTCTGTATTGCGTTAGTAGGATGTGTGATTTGTCCCGTCTCCATTTTCTTTCTAGTCTTCTTAGTGTGCGCTTTGCGACTCTGATTTTGTGTGAATACCATGGGGCGTTAAATCTTTTGCTATTTTGTGGTTCTATAATGGCTGGGGCAGATGCTGTGTTGGATATCATTGTGTTCCATTCTTCTATATTTAGGTCCAGGGTGTTAGAACATAAGAACATAAGATATGCCATACTGGGTCAGACCAAGGTCCATCAAGCCCAGTATTCTGTTTCCAACCGTGGCCAATCTAGGTCATATGTACCTAGCAGTTTCCCCAAGAGACGCAAGTTCCACAATGCTTGTACTGGGTCAAGCATTGATATCTTCGGTCACTTCTTAATAATGGTTTATGGACCTTTCCTCCAGGAACTTGTCCAAACCTTTTTTAAACCCAGCTACACTAACAGCCTTTACTACATCCTCCGGTAACAAATTCCAGAGTTTGATTACATGTTGAGTGAAAAAATATTTTCTTTTATTAGTCTTAAATAGTTTACCCTGTAGCTTCATTGCATGTCCCCTAGTCTTTCTATATTCTGATAACGTAAACAATCGATTTACGTTTACCCGTTCCACTCCGTTCATTAATTTATAGACTTCTATCATATCTCCCCTCAGCCGTCTCTTTTCCAGGTTAAAGAGCCCTAACCTTTTTAGCCTTTCTTCATAGGAGTATCCTTCCATCCCCTTTACCATTTTGGTGGCTCTTCTCTGAAAACTTTTCTAAAATCGCTATATCCTTTTTAAGATACGGCGACCAGAATTGCACACAATATTCAAGGTGCAGTCTCACCATGGAACGATATAGAGGCATTATAATATCTTTTGTTTTATTTTCCATTCCTTTCCTTATCATACCTAGCATTCTATTTGCTCTCTTGGCTGCCGCTGCACACTGGGCCGAGGGTTTTAACATGGTATCCACAATGACGCCTAAATCTTTTTCCTGGGTGGTGGTTCCTAATGTGGAACCTTGCATCGTGTAACCATGGTTTGGGTTGTTCTTCCCTAGGTGCATAACCTTGCACTTGTCCACATTAAATTTCATCTGCCATTTTGATGCCCAGTCTTCCAATTTATCAAGATCCTCTTGCAATTTTTCACAATCCTCTTGGATTTTAACAACTTTAAATAGTTTTGTGTCATCTGCAAATTTGATAACCTCACTCGTTATTCCACTTTCCAGGTCATTTATGAATATGTCAAAAAGCAGCGGACCCAGCACAGATCCCTGGGGTACACCACTATTCACCTTTCTCCATTGGGAAAATTGGCCATTTAGCCCTACCCTCTGCTTTCTATCTTTTAACCAGTTCCTGATCCACAATAGTACACTGCCTCCTATCCCATGACTCTTTAGTTTTGCCAAAAGTCTCTGATGAGGGACCTTGTCAAAGGCTTTCTGAAAGTCCAGATACACAATATCAACCGACTCACCTTTGTCCACCTGTTTATTCACACCTTCAAAAAAACATAACAGATTAGTAAGACAAGATCTTCCTTGTCTAAAGCCATGTTGGCTGTCTCCCATTAGGTTGTGACTATCTACATGCTGAGTAATTTTATTCTTTATGATGGTTTCTACCATTTTTCCTGGTACTGACGTCAGGCTCACCGCTCTGTAGTTTCCCGGATCACCCCTGGAACCCTTTTTAAAAATTGGTGTTACATTGGCGATCCTCCAATCTTCAGGTATTAGAGATGATTTTAATGATAGTTCACAGATTACTGATAGCAGGTCTGCAATCTCATATTTCAGTTCTTTCAACACCCTTGGATGTATACCATCCGGCCCAAGTGATTTGCTACTCTTCATTTTATCTAATAGTTGTAAGACATCTTCCCGATGTATCGATATTTCCTTCAATTCTTCCGCACCTTTAAATACCACTTCAGTCATGGGTAACATCCCTACATCTTCCTCAGTAAAGACCGAAGCAAAGAATTCATTCAGTCTCTCCGCTATCGCCTTGTCGCCTCTTAGTGCTCCTTTAACCCCTTTATCATCTAATGGACCAACTGACTCTCTCACAGGTTTTTTGCTACGAATGTACTTGAAAAGGTCTTTATTTTGCGTTTTTGCTTCCGCAGCAAGCTTCTTCTCAAATTCTCTCTTTGCCTGCCTTATCAATGCCTTGCATTTGACTTGCCAGTGCTTGTGCTGTTTCCAGGTTTCGTCGTTTGGCTCTTTTTTCCATTTCCTGAAAGATGCTTTTTTGGGCAACAGCCTCTCTGACCTCACCTTTAAACCATGCTGGCAGTTTTTTGGACTTCCTTCCACTTTTCTTAAAGCGTGGAATACAGCTGGTCTGGGCTTCCAAGATAGTATGTTTCAACAACACCCAAGCTTGATGTACGTCTTTAACCTTTGCAACTGCTCCTTTTAGTTTTATCTTAACTGTTTTCCTCATTTTGTCATAGTCTCCCTTTCGAAAGTTAAAAGGTAGTACTGTGGATTTCCTTACTATCCCTCCTCCACTAATTAAATCAAAGGCGATCATGCTATGATCACTATTGCCAAGTGGCCCCAACACCCTTATCTCTTGCAGTAGATCTGGTGTTCCACTAAGGACTAGGTCTAATATGGCTTCCCCTCTGGTCGGTTCATGAACCAGCTGCTCCAAGAAGCAGTGATTTATTTCATCTAGGAACTTTATCTCCCTAGCATGTCCTGACGTGACACTGACCCAGTCGATACCGGGGTAATTGAAATCAGCAATTATTATTACTGCGCTGTAACTTTTGTTAGCTTCCTTGATTTCTTTGAGCATTTCATCATCCATTTGGTCATTCTGGCCAGGTGCTCGATAGTACACGCCCACTGCCATTGCCTTCCCCCTTTTATATGGAATTTCAATCCAAATAGATTCTACAGCAGATTTTGTTTCCTGCAAAACGTTAATCCTTTCTGAGTCAATGCCCTCTCTAACATAGAGCGCAACCCCTCCACCAATTTGATCAGCTCTATCATTACAATATAGTTTGTACCCAGGTATCACAGTGTCCCACTGGTTGTCCTCCTTCCACCATGTCTCTGATATTCCAATCATATCTAACCTTTCATTTAGTGCTATATATTCTAACTCACCCATCTTATTCTTTAGACTTCTAGCATTTGCATACAAGCATTTTAGAGAATGTATTTTATTCATGTTAATTTGGCTATTGTTAGACATGGGTAAATTGGGATCTTTAAGCTCTGTCTGCTCCATACTCGAGGGCATTTGGGCTACTTTACTCTTTTGTGGAACCTCTCTGCTTTTGGTAGTATCCTTCAAGGATACATTCTTCCGAACCATCCGCTCTTGGGCGACTGTCGGCTTTCCCCCAATATCTAGTTTAAAAGCTGCTCTTTCTCCTTTTTAAAAGTTAATGCCAGCAGCCTGGTTCCATCCCGGTTAAGGTGAAGCCCATCCCTTCGGAAGAGCCCCTCCTTTCCCCAGAATGTTCCCCAGTTCCTAACAAATCCAAAACCCTCATTTCTGCACCATTGTCTCATCCACGCATTGAGACTCCGGAGCTCTGCCTGCCTTTTGGGTCCTGCGCGTGGAACTGGAAGCATTTCGGAGAATGCTACCATGGAAGTTCTGGATTTCCACTTCCTACCTAAAAGCCTAAATTTTGCCTCCAGAACTTCCCTACCACATTTTCCTATGTCATTGGTCCCGACATGTACCAAGACAGCAGACTCCTCCCCAGCACTATCTAAGACCTTATCTAGGTGGCACGTGAGGTCCGCTACCTTCGCACACAGGCAGGCATGTTACCAGGCGATCCTCGCGTCCACCAGCCACCCAGCTATCTACATGCCTAATGATCGAATCACCAACTATAACGGCTGTCCTAACCCTTCTCTCATGGGCACATGGCCCTGGAGAAACTTCCTCGATGCGAGAGGGTTTTACATCACCTGGAGGGACAGGTCCTAGTTACAGGATCACTTCCTGCCACACCAGGGTGATGCTCTCCTGTCACGTGACCTCTCTCCTCCATGGCAACAGGGGTGCTGCCAGACTGGAGGTGGGACTTCCGGACTATATCCCTGTAGGTCTCGTCTATGTACCTCTCTGTCTGTCTTATGTTTTCCAAGTCTGCTACTTTAGCCTCTAGAGAACGGACTTGTTCCCTGAGAGCAAAGAGCTCCTTGCACCTAGTGCACACGTAAGACCTCTCACCAACTGGGAGAAAATCATACATGTGACACTCAATGCAAAAGACTGGAAAGCCCCCATCCCGCTGCTGGACTGCTGTCTGCATCTTAGTTTTAAGTTTGTGTCTAGATCTTTAAGTTCTTACTTACTAGGGGTTGCTATGGGTATTTATACCAATAAAACTGTACCTAATACGTTTAATATACCTTGTTCACCTGAAGCTTAATTAATCTCAGGTCCTTAGTGTATGACTGATTTGGGTAATGAGCTTCACCTGAAAGCACCACCTGTCTTTTAAGATGTGTAAGTACATATAAAGCTATGATTATCCCAGGGGTGTGTGGGTGTGGGGAGGGAGGGAGGGAAATAACACTTATTAAAAGAGGGCTGCTACACAGTACCCTGTCTTGTGCTGCTGAGGTAAGCTAAATTCTGATTTGATTTAAATTATAGCTCTTAGCTGCTGCTAGGCTCTAACTTCTTATGAAATTTAAACTACAAGCTCTCTGCTGGGTTCTAAATTTAACCAGAAAGCTCTCTTCTGTGTTTTAAAACTAAAAGTACTTTTCTGATGCTAGGCCCTGAGTGACTATTAAATGTACACTACAAGTTCTCTGCTGGGTTCCAAATGTAACCAGAAAGCGCTCTTCTGTGTGTTAAATTTAAACTAAAAGTACTTTGCTGTTACTTGGCCCTGAGTGACTATTAAATTTAAACTACAAGCTCTCTGCTGGGTATGAAATGTAACCAGAAAGTTCTCCTCTGTGTTTTAAATTCAAACTTTAATTGCTGCTACTAGGCCCTAACTGATCCAACAAAAAACAGTGGGTTCACAGATTAAGTAGCTTTAATACAAAGAATTCTTTTTAGAAAATTACCAGAAGTATATACTCACAGTTGCAGATTTCTCTCCAGAAGTAACAGTCCCCTTTTCTAGTCCTGTTGAAGTTGTGGGGTAATGTCGTTTATGAATGAGTCTCTGTTAAATATTTTAAACCGTCTGATTATTCTTTCATCTTCTTTGCATTGGGTGGGGTTATTAAGGGTCATGGTGAATTCAATTACATGGTGGTCTGACCAAGGGACAGGGGTGATTGTTGGTTTTGTTCTGTTCCACTAGTTGTGTTGGCATGAATACCATGTCCGGAGTTGTACCATGTTGGTGCGTTGAGGCGTTAATTGTCTGGCAGTATTTTAGTTACTCCATGGCTTTTAGGAACGTTGCAGATTCTCTGGTGGGTGCGGATGTTAGGTTGTAGTCTTCTAGTGCAATGAGAGGTTTGTGTTGTCTGTTATGAGCGCATATTGTTTCAGTTACTGTGGATAGATATTCAGTTGTGGTTCCAGGTGGTCTGTATGTGAGGGAGATGGTTAGATACTTTATTTATTTAACATTTCTTATATACCGCGCTATTTCTCATCAGTGCGGTTTACATCGAACAATAAACACTTGGACATATAGATTTTGTCCTACGTTTACATAAAACAGGGTTTTAACATGGAATTAACTTGAATTAACCAATACTTGTTGGTTATAGTGAGTGTGTTGGATTCGCTTGTGTTGGTGGTGGCGATTGTTTTGAATCTGTATTCCTTTCTGGTTAGTATTAGTACTCCTCCTCCTCTCTTTTGTGCTCTATTGCAGTTAAATGCTGTTGGGGTTACTTGATTTAATATGACTTGGTCTGAATCGTCTAGCCATGTCTCGGTGATGCATATTATATCAAGCTTCTTGTCGTGGATTAGGTCAAGGATAGTATTTGGTTTGTTCCTGATAGATCTGGCGTTTAGTAGGGCACACCTGATGTTTGTTGAAATGATTGGGTTTGTGTGATCATTATTTGTGTGGTGAGAGGGTGTGTCACGTGTGGTATTGTATGGTTTGTGGGCTATATTCTTTGGTTGTTGGCGTTCTTTGTATATGTGTGATGCTGGTGTGCATCTGGGTTGGGTGGTATGTGGGTTTATCAAGGGGATTTGTTCGTTGAGTCTGATGCTGTGTGTGCAAAGTGCAAACATGTGGAGGAACGTGAGGTATGCCATGAAGTAGTGAGTAGTGGAGTGCATTTTATAACTTGTATTTACTGACCTGGGATAGGGTTTGTTATTTACTGACCTGGGCTCGACTTGATTTGTGTTGAATTGATGGGGGTAATGGGCTTGTGCAGCTGAGTTGTTTTACAAACTAAGCTATGCAAGATTGGATAACAAGTTCTATGCAATTAATCCTGCAAGCAATGGATTGTCCAGGCAAGGTTACAGCATTAACTTAGGCAAGCAATGGATTATTCAGGCAGAGTAACAGCATTAATCTATTCTAGCAATGGATTGTCCAGGCAGGGTAAAGCAGCAGACTTACAAGCAGTGAAATGTCCAGACAAGGCACGGCAGTGGATTTGATTTTGATGAGGGCTTGGAGTGCCGCTACTTGGCCCGCGCCTAAGGGCCCTCTGGCGAGGCCCTCAAGCGCGGGCCTGCCCAGCGGCGGCGTTGTCTTTGAAGCTCCTTTGCTCCTCCCACAGTCCCGATTGGGCTGGAGTCTCTGAGCGGGAGGGCTTGCCGGCCCGCTCAGTTGCTCGACCCCGATCAGGGGAGCATGGTGATGTCCGCGGGTTTAGGTGTGTTCCCGCCGGCGGCGGCATTGTCTTTGAAGCTCCTTTGCTCCTCCCACAGTCCCGATTGGGCTGGAGTCTCTGAGCGGGAGGGCTTGCCGGCCTGCTCAGTTGCTCGATCCCGATCGGGGGAGCATGGTGATGTCCGTGGGTTTAGGTGTGTTCCCGCAAACGTAATACATTTAAGAGGAGAAGAAAGAATGATGACGAGGAGATAATTTTAGAGTGTAATAATTAGTTATTGCATTTTTACACCACAAAACATTTTTGTATAGAGCGGTAATGTGGGGGAATATTTCTTTACAGAAAGAGTAGTGGATGCATGGAATAGCCTTCCAGTGAAGGTGGTAGAGACAGCATGGGACATACACAGAAGATCTCTAAGGGAAAAGAAGGGATTGTAGAGCTTAGTAAATTGGTATGGGTGGGCAGACTCGATAGGCCATATGGTCTTTATCTGCCATCATTTTTCTGTTTCAATAGCAGGAACAATTTCCAGTTTCTGACTCTGGTCTTTATTGTTGTTGGTCAAGTTACATTTCTTGCCTGGTGACAGGATGTAGCATTTTGCTTTCTCCTCTTCCCCCAAGTTGTATAGTATTTTTCTTGCTCATTCCTTTTTGGAAGTCTTTGATTTTCTTTGTCTGCTTGGGGAAGTGTATCTCTCTGCCATGTATTTCACACAGCGTAAGAGGAGAATGCATTTCGGTTTCTATTTCTGCAGTGGTTTCCAGTTCAGTTTTTGCTGACAATGGGGGAGGGGGTTGGGACTAGAAGGGAGCCAACATGATGGGAATGGCACTGGAAAGGGGATGGCATTGGGGAGGGATATTGGGGCTGACACCGGAGTGGGGGCTGGGACTGGAAGGGAACTGATGCAGGGTGAGACTGGGACTGGGCCTGGAAGGTGGTATTATGCTAGTGTCAGGTTGGGAAAAAGATTAGAAGCTTGAGGGAGTGAAAAGGGAGAGGGGAACAGATATTGTTTGTGGGGAGTGGTGAAAGAAGCAAGGTTTTATATGAAGGAAGGTTAAGAGGAAGGGCATGAGAATGAATGCTGGGGGAGGAGGAAGAGCAAGGTTAACATCTATTGGAGAAGGATATAGATGGATGGGTGCTGGGGACATGGGGCAAGAAAGAGAGCATGGACTCTGACTAGGTGAAGCCAGTGTAAAATTGGGTGGGTGAACAAAAGAAGACTCCAAGATTGGCTAGGTATTGGGATTGTAAGTGGAGACTGAAGGACTGGGTCGGATGAGAGTGGGGACTTGGGGATAGTTTGGGGTAGAGTGGAGACTAAAATTGGTCAGATTGGTCCTGCTGTCCCTGCTGGGTGATCTCTTTTCTCCAGCATGTCTCTGTCCCCACGCATGCCGATGGTCACACTCATGACCTCATTGTTCACCCCTTCAGCATCCCCTTCCATCCCAGCCCAAATTTTGTCACTTCCATTGCCCTGGTCCGACCATTTTTGCCTTTTATTCTCATTGTTCCTCCCAATCTCACACTGCCCAGCCCATCCCTCCCTTCTGCTCCCCCCCCCCCCAGACACAGGCCGTCACATCACCCCCTTGACCTTACAGCGATTTCCTCCAGCTGACTCCCTCTTTCCTTCAATGTTCTCTTCCCTGCCTGTGGATGAACAGGCGGACCTCTGGGCATCCACCCTCACTGCTGCCCTGGATCAACTCGCTTCCTTTCATCCTTTTTGCTCATCCCACCCTCTCTCCTGCCACCCTTGGTTTCACTCTGGTCTTTACCTTCAATGCTCCCACCTCCGCTGTGCCGAGCATACATGGCGCAAGCACCCCACTCTCACGCCTCCTTCCGTAGTTCCCAGCTGCTCTACCGTTCAATGATCACTGACGCTAAGCGCTCTCACTACTGACTGTATTTCCTCCTCTTCTAACTCATCAAGACAACTCCACCACATCCTTCGTTCTGTTACTGCCCTGTCCACCTCTTCCTCAGCCCCCTCCTCCCCCCTGATGCGCCTGATTCCGATTGCCTTGCCTCCTTCTCTAACAAGATCGAGACTCTTCGTGCCACCTTTCCTTCCTGTCCCACACCTCTCTCCCCCTGCCCCTTTGCAGTCACAGTACCCTTCCCCCTCTTCCTCTTCTCCCCCTCTTCCCCCCCCTCTAGTGGGGCTTTTCCTCATATCTGGAAATTCGTTTCGTCCTGTCACTGAGACTGAACTCGCTAAGTCCATCGCCTCCTCTCACAAAACCACTTGTCCCCTTGACCCTCTCCCTTCCTCCTGGCTGCTAGATCCCTCCCTTACCTTGCTTCCCTACTTACTCCACATGTTCAATAATAGCCTTTCATCTGGTGTTTTTCCCTTATCCTGGAAACATGCCCTCATTCGCCCACTCTTTAAAAAAAAACCTTCCCTTGATCCTTCTACTCTCGCTAACTGGCGCCCTGTCTCCAAGCTCTCTTTTCTTTCTAAGATTCTGGAAAAACTTGTTTTCACCCAACTCTCTGCTCACCTTGACTCCACTCTCTCCCTTCACCTCCGACAGTCCGGCTTTCGTTCTGGTCATAGTACAGAAGCCATCCTCACCTCCCTTCTGAATGAAGTGCACCAATCTCACGATCATGGTGACCTTTTTCTTGGGTTTCTCTAGATCTGTCCTCCGCCTTTGACATTGTCGACTATCGCACCCTTCTCGCACGCTTGGCTGATCTTGGAATCCATGGTTCTGTTCTTTCGTGGTTTCGTTCCTTTCTCTCCTCCCGCACCTTCTCAGTCCGGACCAGCACAGCCACCTCCCCCCCCCCCCCCCGGCTCTCCACTGCGGGGTCCCTCTGGTTCAGTGCTTGCCCCCTTCCTCTTCAATATCTTTCTCACCCCCCTTGCACTCATTGTTCAGCAGTCCGGTGTCTCTGGTTACTTCTATGCAGATGACATTCTTCTTGTGCACCATACTTGCTCTCTCACCCCTGATCTCTCTGCCCTCAATGCCTGTCTTTCCCATGTTGCCACATGGCTAAGCAGTAACTTTCTCCACGTTAACCCTTCAAAATCTTCTGCCCTCTGGTTCTCCTTTAGTACCCCCTACTTGCTCCCCCCTTTTCCTTTCCACCCCAATCCCCATCGTTTCTTCCCTCCGCTACCTTGGGGTTTCCCTTCACTCTTCTCTTTCTTTTCACCAGCACATTTCCACGCTCATTCGTCACTCTTTTTTTACTGCATCAAATCCGTGCTGTCCACTTCTGTCTCCCTTTTTCCCTTAACACTCTGGTCCTGTCTCTTGTCATTTCCAGGCTGGACTACTACAACACCGTTTTGGCCGGCCTCCCTCAATATCAGCTCCGGCGGCTTCAGTTGGTCCAGAACACAGCTGCACGTCTGCTCACGCACTCCTCCCCTACCGATCATGTCATTCCCCTTCTTCTCAGTCTGCACTGGCTCCCACTGAACTTCCGTTTGGTCTATGAACGTCTCATTCTCACCCACAAGGCACTTCAGACTGGTACCCCCCAATACCTCGTGGATTCTTTCCATCTGCAGTCTTCCCCCCCCCCCCCCCCGCCTCCTCCGCTCAGCTCATGGCAACCACCTTTTCCTTCCTTTCTCCTCCCTGGCCCATCTGGAGTCAGCCCACCGCTCTGCTTTCTTCTTCCTAGCCCCTGCCCTTTGGAATTCCCTCCCTTCTACCCTATGCACAGAACTGTCCTACCATCGCTTCGAGTTCACTCAAGACCCACCTTTTCCAGCAGGCATTTGACCTCCCTGACCCCTGACGTCCGTCCCCCCAGTTTAGTCTCCTCCTGTCAGCTCACCCCTCCTTCCTACCATCTTCTCCACTAGCTCTTTCTGTTCTCTGCTTTCTTCTTGCCTCTCTCTTTCCTGTCTATTGGTGTTCCTTTCCTTTCATTTCTACTGGTTTGTTTTTATCGTACACCGCCCTAACGCATACGCTTGGGTGGTATAAGAAGCGATCAAATAAAGATAAAGATTAGGACAATGTGGACTAAGTGATTGGGCGAGGGGTATGAGTAAGGCTGTAAGACCAAGTGTAGAAATATGGGGAGGGGAGAGTGTTTGAAGGACCTGGAAGGTTTGGGGAGGGGTTGAGAGGCATTGACAAGGATAGAGGACAATGGAATAGGTGAGAGACAGAGGAAGGGGGGACAGGCCTTTGAAGGAAGTGAGGGTAGGAATGGAGAAGTAAAAGGGAAAATGGGAGTTTGGATAAGGGGATAAGATGTAAGAAAGGGACTGAAGGTAAAGAGGGTATGTGTGAAAGGGAAGGAGATGGAGATGAGAGGCAGAAGAAAGTAGATCAGGCTGGGGAGGGGAATGAGTACAGAGGGAGGAAATGGATGGGACTAGAAAGTGGGTGAAAAGGGGAATAGGAGCCTGGAAAAGGAATGAGACAAAGGTAGAGAAATGGAGGACTGGAGAAATGAGAGTAGGACATGGGAAGCTGGCACATAGATAAGAGATGAAAAGGGGGGGGGGAATGAAGCCCAGAGGGCAGAAAGAAAGAAAAATGAAATATATCTATCATTGGGTATAAAGGCAGATAAGAGAAATGGAGAAAAAAAAAGATGAACCAGAAGGATCAACTTCAGAGAGAGATGGAGGGAAGAGATGAATAAAGACAGGTAGAGTAAAGAAACAGAAAATAGAAGTGGCATCCTGTAAAAGGATGTAGAAGGCAACCAAAAAGAAGTGGTAAAGAGAGAGACCAGGGTCAATTTTGTTGGGAAAAATAAAAAAACAAACAAACCAAAAAAAACCAGTGCTTTTTGTGTTTTTTTGTTTTTTCCATTTTTTGTCTGCATATTTATTTTTAATTTGTAGTTTCCTGACTTTTACTCAGTTTATGGTTTGTTTATGTTAAAATATTGGTTTTGTGTAGGAATCTGTAATGGTTCAGATTGTTATCTTCCCCCACTAGAGGTGTACTGGTATTTTAGAACATTTGCATTACTGACTTTTCATAGGTAGAGTTGGTGTAGTTAGAGTTCTTGGGCTTGGTGCTGGTATGGTATATTAAGTTTGAGTTTTCATATTCAGAATTTTGTGTTACTGCACACAGTATCTCACAGTGGAGAAAGTTTGTTGCTACTGTTACAATTCAATTTGAACAGAATGTTCAGTTATAAAGTGAAACATCCTATTTCTGTTGTCCACCCATTGGGAGAGCTTTATTAATTCATCTTGGAATATTCCAAGTGAATGAATAGTTGTAATCTATTGCACTGGTATTTAGAGGTAACTGTTATTATCTATCTATGTATTTTCAAAATATATAGGATAATATCAGGACCTTTAAATTAATAAATGGTCAAATATATTAGGGGAGGATCGAGGGAGAGCCAGAAAATATCTAGTTAGTGGCGATATTCAGGTCTAAAATAAACAAGAGTGCTAGTAGTCACTATATTATCCATATATTGAGCACATCTACCTGTATGGCTCTGAATATACTGATTAAGTTAAATAGGCAGCACTGGTGTATAAGATATGGTAAATGGTGCTGGCTAAAAAAATTGGCAAAATCAGACTTAGGGTTTCCCAGAGAAATAAGTCCCACCAAAAACCTAGCCCAATGTATTTCTTTGGGAGAAGGAGTTCCAGCTTCTGTAGCATAGAAATTTACACACTAGCTCTGCTCTAGCTCCTCCCTGGGCACGCCTACTGTTCTAGTACATGCCATCTTACACTGCACCTGCTTTTAGGATAACCTAATTCTTACTTAAGAAGAGTTGGTGTGCTTAGGGGGAGGAGTTACAGGCAGAGTTATGATTTACATGTGTATATTATACGAGAAGAAGTAATATCTGTGCCTTCAATCCAAGCATGCCTTTTGCATGATTTGTGTTAGTATCTTATAAAGACGTATAGGTGCTTTCACCTTAACATGACGATAAAGATCCTACCTACTGGCAAAATCAATCATTTCCTTCTTGACGGAGAAGAAATAGAAATAGTAGACAACCTTTAACCTGCCTTGATCTATAATCAGTAAATAAACGGCAGGCTGTCAAGAAATCAGACAGCGCATTGCTCTTTGCAGAACGGCTATGAAGAACCTAGACAAGATTCTCAAATGCAGAGAAGTCCAAATCATGATATTTTCAATAATGTCATATGGATGTGAAAGTTAGACGTTTAGAAAGGCAGGAAGAAAATTGATGCCTTTGAATTAAGGTGCTGGCGAAGAATACTGGGCATCCCATGGACTGCCCAAAGAACAAACCAGTCCGTACTAGAGGAGACCAAACTGCGCTTTCTTTACAAGCTCAAAAAGACAAGACTTCACCTTTCATACTTTGGATGCATCATGCAAAGAGAGATCACTGGAGAAAGATATCATGTGACAAGGTTAAAGGTCAGCACAAAAGAGGAAGGCCAGCAGTGTGATGGATGGATACAATAACAGCTGCAATAGATGCCACTCTATCAACAATTAGCCACCTGACTGAATAAAGATCACAGTTTAAGACAGCTATCCAGAGGGTCGCTGTGAGTCAACATAGAGTCGACAGTATTCAACAAGAATGACAACATAGGTGCTTTAAAAGGGTCATTTTAGAAGGTTTAGTTGTGATTAGGATGTCTGCAGATGTGCATATGGATGTTGAAACCATGGACACGTCTCCGTAACCATTCCACAGATTGTTTGGTGGAGATGTCTGTTGGCACGTCCATGTTTATATCTGCTCCAGGCACGAATAGGCATCAGGAAAGTGCTTATTTTCATCTTTAAAAATACAGAGAGTGTAGAGATGATTGAGAATTAAGTGACTACAGATTGCAAAGGTGCGCACTGGGACTTGAACGTTGGCCATCCTTCTCTTAAGCCACTGCTCTAACCATTATGCTATTAGGTATCTTGGTTCTGAAATGCTATCCTGGTAATGTCCATACAGATGATTGATACACATGCATATTAGGTACATCAACGTTTCTGAAATTGTGCCTTAACTTGCACATGCCTTTTTTTCCAGACGTTCTGGCTTTGACATCCCAAATTACACTTGGATGTCCCATTATGAATTATGCCTCTGTGTCTTTGTGAAATGGGCTTTTGTCTCCAGACCTAAGTGCCTGTTATAAAATTACCCTCTGTGAATCTGTGTGGTGGTGCTATACAACAGCAATGAGATTTTGCATATATATTGCATATGGGTGCTTGCTCAGTGACCTCTTGGTGGTATCTGTCTAGAAAAGAGAGTGGTTGACATTTCAGAATGGAAATTTCTATTGTTAGTGTGTGAGAATAGATTTCTTCATCATCTGTGATTTGCAGGCTAAAAGCTAAAGAAATGGCCATTATTCAGGGGTGGGGGGTGGGAATAAACAAGTTTGATAGGGACTGTGTATCTTACTGTGTTTTGTACTCCTTTCTTCCGAGAACAGACAAAGGAAATGTTTGACTGTATGAGAGGTGCAAATGAAATTTAATGTGAACAAGTGCAAAGTGATGCATAGATGGAAGAATAAACCAAACTATTTCTATATGATGCAGTCTTTCATATTAGTCTCCATCTACTACTACTACTACTGCTGAGCATTTATAAAGCGCTACCAGATGCATGCAGCGCTGTACAGAAAAAAAGACAAAAATAGACAGTCCCTGCCCAAAAGAGCTTACAATCTAAAAAGACAAAACAAAGAAGGCAAAAGACGAGGAAAGAACAAAGGAAGGATAACAGGAGAAACAAGACAAGGGAACAAGGTGAGAACAAGGGAAAAGAAAAGGAACAGGTGAAAATAAGACAAGGGAAGAGGAGGAGAACAGATAAGTCATGAACCAAAGGCAGAAGCAAAGAGGTGAGCTTTCAACCTGGATTTGAAGAGGGTCAGAGAAGAAGCCTGACGTATAGACAGAGGAAGTCTATTCCAGGCGTAGGGTGCTGAAAGGTGAAAAGAGCGAAGCGTGGCGTTAGCAACAGAGGAGAAAGGCATAGCAAGAAGCAGTTGGCTAGCAGAGCGTAGTTCACGAGGGGGGATATAAGGAGGAATGAGAGAAGAAAGATAGAGGAGCTGCAGAATGAATGCATTTATAGGTCAGTAGGAGAAGTTTGAACTGGATGCGGAAACGGATAGGGAGCCAGTGAAGAGACCTGAGGCGAGGCGTGATATGGGCAAAACGAGGTTGGCTGAAGATCAAACGAACAGCAGAATGCTGAAAGGGGTGAAAGATGACTCAGTGGAAGACCAGCAAGGAGCAGGTTACAGTAATCAAGGTGAGAGGTGATAAGTGAATGGAGGATCTAGGTGTCATCACAGACCATGCATTGAAATCCTCACCCCAGTGTGTGGTGGCAACCTAAAACAGTTGTTAGGAATTATTATAAAAGGAATGGAAATGAATGATATCGTCATATCTCTATATCACTTCATAGTGTGATCATGCTTTGAGTATTCTGTACAATTCTGGCCACTTGGCAATAGTGATCATAGCATGATCACCTTTGATTTAATTAGTGGAGGAGGGATAGTAAGAAAATCCACAGTACTACCCTTTAACTTTCGAAAGGGAGACTATGATAAAATGAGGAAAACAGTTAAGAAAAAACTAAAAGGAGCAGTTGCAAAGGTTAAAGACGTACATCAAGCTTGGGTGTTGTTGAAAAATACTATCTTGGAAGCCCAGACCAGCTGTATTCCACACTTTAAGAAAAGTGGAAGGAAGTCCAAAAAACTGCCAGCATGGTTTAAAGGTGAGGTCAGAGAGGCTGTTGTTGCCAAAAAAGCATCTTTCAGGAGATGGAAAAAAGAGCCAAACGATGAAACCTGCAAACAGCACAAGCACTGGCAAGTCAAATGCAAGGCATTGATAAGGCAGGCAAAGAGAGAATTTGAGAAGAAGCTTGCTGCGGAAGCAAAAACGCGAAATAAAGACCTTTTCAAGTACATTCGTAGCAAAAAACCTGTGAGAGTCAGTTGGTCCATTAGATGATAAAGGGGTTAAAGGAGCACTAAGAGGCGACAAGGCGATAGCGGAGAGACTGAATGAATTCTTTGCTTCGGTCTTTACTGAGGAAGATGTAGGGATGTTACCCATGACTGAAGTGGTATTTAAAGGTGTGGAAGAATTGAAGGAAATATCGATACATCGGGAAGATGTCTTACAACTATTAGATAAACTGAAGAGTAGCAAATCACCTGGGCCGGATGGTATACATCCAAGGGTGTTGAAAGAACTGAAATTTGAGATTGCAGACCTGCTATCAGTAATCTGTGAACTATCATTAAAATCATCTCTAATACCTGAGGATTGGAGGATCGCCAATGTAACACCAATTTTTAAAAAGGGTTCGAGGGGTGATCCGGGAAACTACAGACCAGTGAGCCTGACATCAGTACCGGGAAAAATGGTAGAAACCATCATAAAGAATAAAATTACTCAGCATGTAGATAGTCACGACCTAATGGGAGACAGCCAACATGGCTTTAGACAAGGAAGATCTTGTCTTACTAATCTGTTATGTTTTTTTGAAGGAGTGAATAAACAGGTGGACAAAGGTGAGTCGGTTGATATTGTGTATCTGGACTTTCAGAAAGCCTTTGACAAAGTCCCTCATGAGAGACTTTTGGCAAAACTAAAGAGTCATGGGATAGGAGGCAGTGTACTACTGTGGATCAGGAACTGGTTAAAAGATAGAAAGCAGAGGGTAGGGCTAAATGGCCAATTTTCCCAATGGAGAAAGGTGAATAGTGGTGTACCCCAGGGATCTGTGCTGGGTCCGCTGCTTTTTGACATATTCATAAATGACCTGGAAAGTGGAATAACAAGTGAGGTTATCAAATTTGCAGATGACACAAAACTATTTAAAGTTGTTAAAACCCAGGAGGATTGTGGAAAATTGCAAGAGGATCTTGATAAATTGGAAGACTGGGCATCAAAATGGCAGATGAAATTTAATGTGGAGAAGTGCAAGGTTATGCACCTAGGGAAGAACAACCCAAACTATGGTTACACGATGCAAGGTTCCACATTAGGAACCACCACCCAGGAAAAAGATTTAGGCGTCATTGTGGATACCTTGTTAAAACCCTCGGCCCAGTGTGCAGCGGCGGCCAAGAGAGCAAATAGAATGCTAGGTATGATAAGGAAAGGAATGGAAAATAAAACAAAAGATATTATAATGCCTCTATATCGTTCCATGGTGAGACCGCACCTTGAATATTGTGTGCAATTCTGGTCGCCGTATCTTAAAAAGGATATAGCGATTTTAGAAAAGGTTCAGAGAAGAGCCACCAAAATGGTAAAGGGGATGGAAGGCTACACCTATGAAGAAAGGCTAAAAAGGTTGGGGCTCTTTAGCCTGGAGAAGAGACGGCTGAGGGGAGATATGATAGAAGTCTATAAATTAATGAACGGAGTGGAACGGGTAAACGTAGATCGATTGTTTACCTTATTAGAATATGGAAAGACTAGGGGACATGCAATGAAGCTACAGGGTAAACTATTTAAGACTAATAAAAGAAAATATTTTTTCACTCAACGTGTAATCAAACTCTGGAATTTGTTACCAGAGGATGTAGTAAAGGCTGTTAGTGTAGCTGGGTTTAAAAAAGGTTTGGACAAGTTCCTGGAGGAAAGGTCCATAAACCATTATTAAGAAGGGACCCAGGATATCAATGCTTGAACCAGTACAAGCATTGTGGAACCTGTGTCCCTTGGGGAAACTGCTCGGTACGTATGACCTAGATTGGCCACTGTTGGAAACAGAATGCTGGGCTTGATGGACCTTGGTCTGACCCAGTATGGCATATCTTATGTTCTTATGTAAAAGATATAGCTGGATTAGAAAAAGTAGAAAAGAGCCCCCAAAATAAAGGGTATGAAATAACTCTCCTATGATGAAAGCCTAATGAGTGGAGTGGAACAAAGTAAAATGAATCTGCCGTTTTAAAAAATACAGACTAGGGGACAAGCCATGAAGTTACTAAGTACAGTTGTGGTCAACAATATTGGCATCCTTGCAGTTCAACCCCATAATATCCAATATCTAAAAAAAAAATAGTGACCAGTGAAATGGCTTTGAACTATATATGTACACATTTAACACACAAAAGAATAAAAAAGACTAATTTAAAAAAGGAAATAGTAGGAAATAGTATAAACACTGGGACATTGCCAGGATATGATGTATATGGTTGGTTGAGCATAGATCGCATTTGATGAAACGGGTGATGTCTGCACCTATTGTGCCCCATTGCATTGAAAAAAAAATCATTATTTTAAACAACTTATCTGGTGCATTATTGATTTTGTTCCACTTCTTGTTCAGGGAGGCGATAGGATTTTTCGTCTCCAGACTTGTGAAGAGCAGCAGATTTTTCTTCTGAATTCAGTTAGTCCATCTGGACTTAATTTAGAAGTCGATTGGTGGAGTGTTATGTGATCAGTTACATTACATCTGCCCCTCCCCCCTTTTTCATCCATGTCGACATTGGTGGATTTTTGACAGGCATGGGTCTCTTCCTGTTGACGTCAGGACAGGACGCCTTTAAAGAGCGTTTAGTCTAGACCTCTTCAATTTTGTCACTCAATTGTTTTGGCACTGATTTGAGCATAAATTTATGCTCAAGTTCAGTTGTGACTATTTTCTATTGTGGCTCACTAAGTGCTTCTAGTGCTTTGTAGCGTCATTATTAAGAATAAAAAGGAAGTTATTTCTTTTGAAGCTTTGCTTCTCTATACAACATTTCCAACAAAAAATGGTGAGGTGATTTGTATTACATTTTTCAGGCTCTTGTTTTCCTGGCAATATTTTTAGGTTATCATTTGGCTGGGTTATTGGTCATTTTTATTTTAATTTAGGACATGACTGTTGGCACCCTTATAAAATAATTTGAATCAGTTTGAATTGAAGAACCACATTCCCATTAAAATAAAATTAGATGCACCTGTAATCAATTGTCGGTACTCACATGAATTGAATCAACTAATGAATGATGGCTCTAATGTTTAAATGGCCACATTCACTCCCTATTCTATTTTCACAATGGTGAAGACAAGAGAGCTGCCCGAGACCGCCAGAAAAGCCGTTATCATTAAACATCAAACTTCACAGAGGGTACAAGGCCATTTCCAAAGACCTTGGGATTCAAGTGCCTACAGTTCACACTGTTTAGAGATTTTCTGTCAAGAACCTCACAGGATGTGGTGGGAAAAGGGAAATTAATTAAAGGAGTTTTTGAAGGTTAGTGCGAACTGTTCGAAAAACACCATGTACAACATCCAAAGAGCTTAAGGCTGACCTGGAGCAATCTGGAGTGGTGGTTTCAACCCATACAATACAACGTTCACTAAACAAAAAAGGACTTCATGGGCAAAGGCCGAGGAGGGACTGCACTGCTCACAGAAAGACATAAAAAGGCTCACCTGATCTTTGCCCAAACCCACCTTGAGAAACCAATGTCCTTCTGGGAAAATGTTCTGTGGACAGATGAAACCAAACTTGAGCTCTTTGGCAGTGCAGACCAGCAATACATTTACAGGCAAAAAAATAACACAAGGGAAAAAACATCCTTCCTACAGTTAAATATGGTGGAGGTTCCATAATGTTGTGGGGCTGTTTTGCTGCCTCAGGAACTGGAGGCCTGGAACGTATTAAAGAATTATGAAGTCTGAGGCCTGCCACTGACTCCCCTTAACAAGCAGGATAAAATATAAATTTAGTTACTACATTCAAACTTATCAATGTTATCTCCCCCTTCTACCTTACTACTAAGATTCACGCCCAATCTGATGTCAGGTGCAGGAGAAGAAGTACTCAAAATCTCCTAACAATACCATCCCCTATACGTAAAACTAAACTAGTACCATCAACAGAGCTTTCAGGTATACAGCTCCCACCCTTTGGAACTCACTCCCAGACCCTATTAGGTCAATCAAAGACCTACAAACATTCCGTAAAGAACTAAAAACATTACCTTTTTCCGAACACTATAACACCTCTACTGTTAATTATACCCATTCTGCCCTTTCTACACCCCCCAACCGAATCAACAATATTTTTACTCTTCCAACCCTCTACTCCTTCCAACTAAACCTTTCCCTCCCAGGATCTACCAAGTGCATATGACTGTTTCCCTTAACTGAACCAATCTCACCTCTGCATCTACCCATCTGACGTGATTTTCTCCAGGACCAAGCAGGAAGTCAGTCCTCACATATGGGTGTCATCGGCGCCAATGAAGCCCCAGCGGAGCATTTCCCCAGCTTTCCATGAAAGCCTTTGGGAATGCTGGCACGCATGCGCGGTTCCCTTCCCGCCTAAAGGTGCCATCTTACCTCGGTCTCTTTTTTTCCGAGAAACCCACTGGAGTGTGTCCTGTTCTCCCGGATAAAAGTGATTTTTCCTTCGGCGATTTTTCGCTATTTTTCTCTGGTTCGACGCCGGTTCCCCTCCCGCCAGGTTCGGTACACCGGTATCAAGCCCGTTTATTTCTTTTTTGGTTTTTGCCCTTCGTGGCTGGCGTTCGCGCCCTTTTTTCAATTTTTCCCTGGCAGGCCGGTTTTTTGACCTCGCAGGGGCTCTTTTTTCCCCGATGGCTTCAAAAAGTGTGATCGGTGTAAGAAACCTATGTCTCTCACCGACACACACGACTGCTGCCTTCGGTGCCTCGGCCCTGACCACGACCCCAAGTCGTGTGTGCCATGTGGGAAGATGTCTTCCAAGGCACTCAAACGTCGGCAGCATCAGAAGGAAAGGTTTTTCTCGGACTCTGCCTCCGGCCGGGCCCGTACCTCGTCTGAGGTCTCGACATCTCGGGATTCCGATCCCGAGTGCCGTCGAAGCTCCTCGGACAGGGGGTCCCCCGACCAGGAACGCAAGAGGAAGAAGCGGCTCGCGAGGGTGGCGTCGGAAGAGGTCCCTGGTCCTTCGAGGGCCAGGTCTAAGATCCCCGACCGCCGTCCCGGGCCCGTGGACCAAGAGAAACCTGCCAAAGTTCCTCGCGTGGAGCCGGAGTCTGCTGGACACGTAAGCCCCGTAGTCCTTGTGGACTGTCCTCCCAGAGAGCCGACGTCGGGCCCGGTGCCGCCGGGGCCCGAGTCGGTGGCTGCTGCGTCTCCCGAGCTGAGTCTCAGGATGACAGCCTTGGAGTGCAAATTGTCTGCCTTCATGGAGCAGCAGCGGGCACTGATGGCCAGCCTGTCTGGTGCATCTGCCCCGACCACCGGGACGTCGACTTCGAAGTCAACCCCGGAGACCGAGCCGATACTCGAGACCCTCGTGGCTCGAAGTTGTCCTCGGTCGAGGTCTCCCTCGACCTCCCATTCGGGACCGAGGGTGTCGACGCCGATGCCCCCTGCGTCGGGGTGGGTGCCTCGGGGCCCCGCGGGGTCGGACCCTGACTCCTCCTCGGATGAGTCCGCCTGGGAGACGGAGGACGAGGAGTCTCCCGATACTTTTAAAACTCGGTGCGTCCCGTCGGACTCACCGCAGTCTGAGCCCCGGAGTAGATCCCCTCCAGAGGACCCTAGGTTCTCGGAGTTCGTCTGGGATATGGCCGCTGCCTTGGCTATCCATGCCGATCCCGAGGAAGAGCCTCGAGCCGAGGAGCTCGATGCTCTACAGTACGACTCTCCTCCGAAGGAGGTCTTTACTGTCCCGGTTCCTCCGATGCTGGAACGGCTCCTCTTCCGGATGTGGGAGGCACCGATCTCTGCGCCAGTTCTGAGCAAGCGAGTCGATTCCATCTATCGACTCTGCAAAAGCCCTGGTTTCCAGAAAGCACAGCTACCACACCATTCCATGGTTGTGGAATCGGCCATGCATCGTCTGAAGAGCCAGAAGATGCACTCCGTGGTGCCCCCTGGCAGGGAGGCCCGCAACCTCGATGGCGTCGGTAGGAAGTGCTTCCAGGGGTCTATGCTTGCTTGCCGTGTCCAGTCTTACCAGCTGTACATGGGCATGTACTTGCGAGACCTGGCCAAGGAGTTGACCGGATTCTCTGCTGGTCTCTCCGGGGAACCCTTGCAGAGATTTAAGTCCTTGTCCTCGGGAATGCTCAAAGTTCATTTCCCGTGCCGCCTACGATGGCTTCGGCCCGAGTTGCGACTGCCGGCATCGCGGCTCAACGCCAGGCGTGGCTGCAGTCATCGGACCTCGAGCCATGGGTTCAGGACAAGTTGGTCGATGTCCCCTGCCGAGGTGAGAACCTTTTTGGCAAACCCGTGACCGAGAAGGCCGCACAGCTCGAGACCGAGCACCTTACCTGGACAAGGCTGTCGAGGAAGACCTCTGCCCCTTCACATAAAAAGAAGGGCTCGGGTAAAAAGTCCTTTTACCCGAGGAAGGGCACTGCCTACAAACAGTACCTTCAGTATCAGGCTGCCCAAGCTGCCCCCCAGGGTCAGCAAGCCAAGGGCCAGGGTAATGGGCCCCGTAGGCAGAGGACCCCCAAGCCTCCGGCCCCTGCTACCACTCAGCAGGGTGGGGGCTTTTGACTCCTTGAGCGTAGCCTCTCCTCCACTGCTCCCCCAACCCTGCATAGGAGGTCGCCTCGCCCTCTTTGCCCACCAGTGGCCCCTTATCACCGGGGACAGTTGGGTACTGGAGATAGTCCACAAGGGCTATGCCCTCCATTTTCACCAACTGCCTCCACCATTTTTTTCAGGAGAGCCTCCAAGGCCTCCCCTGCATACAGACCACTTTCTACAAGAGCTTCAGGGTCTGTTGGTGGACAGGGCGGTGGAGCCTGTGCCTCCCCACTTGCAAGGTCACGGATTCTACTCCAGCTATTTCCTGGTGCCCAAAAGGACCGGTGGCCTTCGACCCATTCTGGATCTCAGGAACCTCAACAAGTTCCTAGAGAAAGAGAAGTTCAAGATGTTTACTCTTGGGACAGTTCTGCCCTACCTCCGGCAGGGAGATTGGCTATGCTCCTTAGATCTAAAGGATGCGTACACTCACATCCTCATTCATCCAGACCACAGAAAGTACCTCAGGTTCATTGTGGAAGGAAACCATTATCAGTACAGAGTACTACCTTTTGGCCTGACCTCCGCTCCCAGGTTCTTTACCAAGTGCCTGGCAGTTGTAGCGGCCTACCTGAGAAATCAGGGCATCTTTGTCTTTTCCTATCTGGACGACTGGCTCATCAGAGGTCAGACATTCCTGGAGGCCAGACAAGCCACCCTCAGAACCATTGCTCTGCTTCAAAACGTGGGCTTTGTCATAAACTTCGCAAAGTCCACTTTGCTCCCCTCCCAGAACTTGGAGTTCACAGTGGCAAGGTTGGATTCTCAACTGGCAAAGGCATTCTTGCCAGAAGACAGGGCCCACAGGCTGATGGACGTGGCCAAACAGTTTCTCAACAAACCCCTGGTCTCCGCCAGACTCTGCCTCAGACTTCTGGGCCACGTGGCTTCGACAGTGCATGTGACTCCCAATGCCAGGCTCCATATGAGGCCTGCACAGTGGTGCCTTCGGACTCAGTGGTCTCAAGCCACTGGCCGCCTAAGAGACAGGATAAGGGTGTCCAGACCCCTTTTGGCCTCCCTCAGCTGGTGGCTACATCCACCCAATCTGCTGAAGGGGATGCCCTTCCAAATGCCAGAATACTTGGTGGTCCTCACCACCGACCCCTCTCTGAAAGGCTGGGGTGCTCATTGTCTAGACAAGTGCACTCAGGGCCTCTGGTCTCCCTGGGAAGCAGACCAACAAATCAATCTCCTGGAACTTCGAGCTATCCGCTTGGCTCTCAAGGCATTTTCTCCGGCCCTGGCTCACCGCTCAGTCTTGATTCAAACAGACAACCAGGTAGCCATGTTTTATGTGAACAAACAGGGCGGGACTGGATCCAAGCTCCTTTGTTGAGAGACTCAGGACCTTTGTTCCTTTGCCCTGAAGCACAACATGCTTCTCAAGGTGGTGTACCTTCCAGGCCAGGAGAACTGCCTGGCCGACCGGTTGAGCAGGATTCTGCAGCCCCACGAGTGGCAGCTGCATCCCTTGGTGGTTCAGAAGATCTTCCTGAAGTGGGGTCTCCCTTGGATAGATCTCTTTGCCAGTCCGCTGAACAAGCAACTGCCCAAGTTCTGCTCCAGGCAACCGCATCCTTTGAGGATAGCACCAGATGCTTTTCTGATGTCCTGGTCTCAGGGCCTCCTGTATGCGTTTCCTCCCACGCCCTTAGTGGTCCGAACTCTTTTCAAGACTCTTCAGGACAAGGCCTCGGTCCTGCTGGTAGCTCCCAGGTGGCCGAGGCAGCCTTGGTTTCCACTTCTGCTTCAACTGGCAGTGGATTCCCCACTACCTCTGGGGTTGCAGCTCGACCTTCTCTCACAGGAGCAGGGTTCCCTTCTGCATCCCAATCTCAAAGCTCTCAATTTGATGGCCTGGAGGCTGCAAGGGTAGTTTTGGCTCCCTGGGGCCTGCCTCAGGAAGTTGAAGAGGTTGTCCTAGCCTCTAGGAAACAATCCACTAGGAAAACCTATGCCCTCAAATGGAAGAGGTTTTCTATGTGGTGTCAGCTTCGTACAGAGGATCCTTTCTCCTGTACTGTGCCAGTAGTGCTTCAGTACTTACTGCACTTATCAAATCAAGGGCTTAAGTCCAATTCTGTTCGGGTCCACCTCTCAGCTCTAGCAGCTCACCACTCCCTGGTGGAGGGACATTCTCTATCAGGTCACCCCTTGGTGTCCTGGTTTCTCAGGGGCGTGCTTTTGCTCAAGCCCCCCATCCGTCGTACTGCTCCTGAGTGGGAGCTGAATGTGGTCTTGCAGCAACTGACTCGCCCACCCTTTGAGCCAATGGCTACTTGCCCTCTACGCTTCCTTTCCTGGAAGACTCTCTTCCTGATAGCCCTCACCTCGGCCTGGAATTTGTTACCGGAGGATGTAGTAAAGGCTGTTAGTGTAGCTGGGTTTAAAAAAGGTTTGGACAAGTTCCTGGAGGAAAGGTCCATAAACCATTATTAAGAAGGGACCCAGGATATCAATGCTTGAACCAATACATTGAAGTGCTACTGGTATCAGTGGAACCTGTGTCCCTTGGGGAAACTGCTAGGTACGTATGACCTAGATTGGCCACTGTTGGAAACAGAATACTGGTCTTGATGGACCTTGGTCTGACCCAGTATGGCATATCTTATGTTCTTATGTTCTTATGACTGTATCACCTGGGCTTACAAGGCAGCTGACCTTCCTTTGCAGGGTAGGGTCACGGCCCATCGTGTCAGGGCAATGGCTGCCTCAGTGGCTCATCTCCGCTCTGTGCCCTTGGTAGACATCTGCAGGGCTGCAACTTGGTCTTCAAGCCAGACTTTTGCGGCCCATTACTGTCTGGAGAGGGAGTCCCGTAGGGACAGTGCTTTTAGCCAAGCAGTACTCCGGAATCTCTTTCAGGTTTAGGCAGCTCCTGCCCTCCGTTGGGCTACCGGTGGAGGTTGTGTCCTTGAAAAGCCATTCTTTGATGCTGTGACTAGAGGGAGTTCTCTTGTTCAGCCTGGTTTCCTGGTAGCCCATATCTAGGGAGTCACCCATATGTGAGGACTGACTTCCTGCTTGGTCCTGGAGAAAGAGCAGTGACTCACCTGTAACAGGTGTTCTCCAGGAGCAGCAGGAATCAGTCCTCACAACCCTCCCTCCTCCCCTTGGAGTTGCAGTTGTACATAGTTTGTTTTTACATTTTTGTGTGCTGTTCTTAGCTATGTCATTTGACTGAGGTAAGATGGCACCTTTAGGCGGGAAGGGAAGCACGCATGCGTGCCAGCATTCCCAAAGGCTTTCATGGAAAGCTGGGGAAATGCTCCGCTGGCATTTCATCGGCGCCGATGACACCCATATGTGAGGACTGATTCCTGCTGCTCCTGGAGAACACCTGTTACAGGTGAGTAACTACTCTATTTCCACCCTGGCCTGTAATCTCTTTCTGGTTATCATGTATATAGTAAAGATGATCAGTTAACACTATTCTCTGGTATAAGTGGTTAACTGTTATGTAAATAGTTCAACTGTTTTATTGTATTATAGTTCACAATAACTTTCTCTGTTATTGATATTTGTTTGATGTAAACCACCCCGGATCATTGGAAGGGGCGGTATAGATAAACTGTTCAAATAAATAAAATAAATAAATAAGGTATTTTGGAGCAAAATATTTATTTATTTTATTTATTTATCTATTTCTTCTATACCGCCCCTTCCAGAGATCAAGGGTAGTTTACATGTAACAGCTAACAGTTTTTATACTTAAGTATACTTTACATAGAACGGTGTTTGTAACTATGTACAGGTAACATTACAAGGAACAGTATCAGAACTAATTACAGGGAACTACCATGTTTCCCCGAAAATTAGACCTACCCCGAAAATAAGCCCTAGCACGTTTTTCTGTGATTCCCATAATATAAGCCCTACCCCGAAAATAAGACCTAGTGAAGATCATGGAGGAGGGCTGCCTGTGTGTGTTCTTGAGGTAGGGGAATGCATTTTTAGATAAATAGGCATTGTTCCTTTCGGTCCCCATGCATTCATTTCAACCCTTCAGCCTAAATTCACTGCACTTTACATTAAGGTATTTTTTAACACCGAGTGGATTCTGCACTACCGTAGCTGTGAATAAACTGGGGATACGGGAACTCGGTCATAATGGACATGAACAGCACAGCATGAAGGAGAGCAAGCAGATAATATTTCTATCTACCGGTATGGCGATTTCCATGTCCGAATTATCTTTCCAAGGCACGGGGGTTTCTGAAACGTGCTTCGCTGGGGCCTTTCAAATCCATCATGTCCACAGGAGATTGTTACACACGCGCCGAGAGGGGGTGTATCCATCACGAAGAACGCGCAGTCTCGTGGCGTGGACTGGGAAGGCAGCCGCATTAACGAGGTGGCGTTTAGGGAGACAAAATACTTGCGACGTAGTTAGAGGGCAAGCTGGCGCTTCGGCTTCTCTTTATCTCCCTCGGGCCCGCCTCTGCTCTGTCCTTATGCTTGGAGAAAAGAAAAACACCGACGCCGATCAGCTGCCGGTGCTGTCTCTGCGCTGCGGGCCTCTTCCTTCTCTCCAAGGGGCTGTCGCTGCCCGCATCCACTGCTTCCCTGTGCACTCTGTGGTAACACTTCACTGATTGGCTGACTGTCATGAGATGGCAGCCAATCAGCAAGTGCTACTGGTATCAGTAAAAAAAAAATAAGCCCTACCCCGAAAATAAGCCCTAGTGCATCTTTTGGAGCAAAAATAAATATAAGACCCGGTCTTATTTTCGGGGAAACACGGTATTTACAATGAGTAATGATCAACATTTTGTATACGATATTTTGCATAGATAAGAGTGTTAGTAGTGAGAGGTCTGACTGAGTTAGTTATTTGTTATTTGTAAATATGCTATCAAGTGACAGAAAGCTAGATATGGGTCGAAGGTCATAGGTCCTCCAGCAGGACAATGACCCAAAACATCAAAACATACATCCAGAAGTACAAAAGAATGGTTAAAAAGGAACAAATGGACTGTTTTAAGCTGGCTAGCAATGAGTCCTGACCTCAGTTCAATTGAGAATCCTTGGAAAGAGCTGAAATCTGCCATTGGTAAAAGGAATCCTGGAAACATTCAGGAGTTGGAACAAATTGCAGTTGAAAAGTGGAAGAAACTACCAGCAGACAGATGCACAATACTTATAGATGGCTACAAGAAATGTTTGGAGGCTGTCATCGCTGCCAAAGGTTGTGAAACCAAATATTAGTGAAAAAATGTCTGGACAACTTCCTGAAGAAAAGTTCATAAGCTGTTAGCCATTGCAGCATGGAATCCATCCACCTTTTTGGTTATAACAGGTACATGTGACCTGCATTGACTACAGTATGAAACAGGATACTGGGCATGATGGATCTCTGGTCTCATTCAGTATGGCAGGTCTTAGGTTCTCCCCTCTAAAAGTTACTACCATGTTTTCCTTCAAGGTAACAACTGAAGGAGTGTGTTTTTTTTTATAGTGCCATCAAGTCAGTGTTGACTCATAGCGACCCAGCTACCTCTGGGTTTTCTTGGCAATGTATCACCGGATGTAGATTGCCAGCCTTTTCTTCCGAGGCAGTGGAGGGTAAAGTGACTTGCCCAAAGTCACAAGTCATGCCAGTGGGAATTGAACTCTTGATCTTCTGGGTACTAGGCAGTTGCTCCAACCACTAGGCGGTTACTCCACTCCGAAGGAGAGTGTACTCTCATTTTTGTGTGTTTTCACACAATATGTTTGCTTTTGGGAATGCCCCAAACATACTTCAGTTCCCCACTGTTTTGATTCTTACCACTTCTTCTGAATTTTTATTTTCCAGTTGTCTGCCATCATCTTGGTATTTATCTTTATTTCCAGACTTGATAAAGTGCTTTTAGCTAGACACACCAAAGTGGTTTACAAAAGCAAATTAATAACAAAGTTATATAGGAATCAAAGCAAATACAGTGCAGGTCTCACTAGCAGCGCAGGAGCTCATGACCTTATAGGCCACCATAAGCTTGTTCATAATAGTATGTCTTACCTTTCTCAAGTCCTTTAAGAAAAATCTTATCTTGCCAAATATAGAAGGGATGTGAATTCCTCAAGGTAGGAGCCAAAAAATAGGAAGCAGACTATCTAGTGGACTCGAGTCAAGCAAGATGAGTAGATGGACTCACCAAACGATTGAGATTGAGAGGGCAAAGTTCTGGAAGGTATATAACTAATAGGAGAATCAGAAAGACAACAAGGAAGGCCAAAGTAAAATGCTATAAATGCTAACAAAAGAATCTTGACCGTCAACCGATAAGGGAGAGGAAGCCAATGATGTGATCTCAACTATGGAGTTATATGATCAGAAGGCCAGGAACGAGTAAGAAGTTTAATAGCCACATTTTGAATTCTGTTTTGGAAGCGGCAGCTTTTTACTGCCACTTCAGTGCCACATCTTAAAGGACCGCACGCATATGCCTGCCCTCATGGCCTGCTGCTCCTGTCCCCTTCTGCCACAAGTTCCTGCTCCCTCCGACAGGAAGTTGTGTTGAAGGGGCAGGAATGGTGGCTGTACATAAGAACATGTCATACTGGGTCAGACCAAGGTTCATCAACCCCAGTATCCTGTTTCCAACAGTGGCCAGTCCAGGTCATGAGTACCTGACTGTAAGTGCACGTATGTGCATGGGCACTGTAAGGCCTGCCGTGATGCAGAAGTGGCGGCAGAAAGCTGCCAATTTTAAACATAAGGCAGAGCAATGAATCAACGAATCGGCAATCATATAAAGATACCAAGTCCATGTCTTATACAAAATATTGTACTTAGTCATAACATGTTAACTGTATATAGTTTAAAGGTTAATTGTACATAGTTTCAAATTTTAATGTAAAGTTTGCTGTGGTGTTCCGTGTAAACTGCCCTTGATCTCTGGGGCGGTATATAAAAAGCTTGTTAAATAAATAAAATAAATAAACATGATGCGTCTGGGGGGGGAGGGGGTCGGCGCTGTGCTGCTCATGGAACCTGCTGCCCTAGGACGTCACCTAGTGGACGGAGTTGGCCCTGGACTTATGGGTTTGCTAATGGAGGAAATTGAAACGTGCCATTTTATCACGCTAAGTGTGCAATTTTCAGCTTCTTTTGCTCAGCATTTTTCTCCTGCTCCGTTAAACTTCTAGCTCCATCAGAATTCTCCTCTTATGGTGACATATGCCTTCCTTTATAAATGTCCAGGATTTTTCCTGTTTTTTTCTCTCTTCCCAATGCTTTTAGCCTTGTCATTGCAGCACAGTTTTTCAGCAGCACCAAGGCTTCTTCCAAACCCCCCACCCTGTAGTTGAGAATCTTGAATCCAGCCTGATAATTTCACCCCCTTCCCCAAGGTATTATGAACTTTCAACAATGCAGCCCTGGCCGATCCTTGGCAATGCCATTAGCCCCCCCCAAAAAAAGGTCGGCAGCCTCCGATGCTAACTGCGTAAGTCTTTATGAACGTTGACCTCTATATGTGTCCTTTAACGTTTTCCTTTTTTATATATATATAGCTAACTGCACCCCACCCTTCCCCTCCATGTCTTTGCTGACCCAAGCAGGAGGGAAGATTTACTTGTGTGCTCTTGAGATGCACTCACTTGAACTCCAAAGAAATGGTCACCACACTCCAGTAGGCGGTCTGAGAAAAATCTTTGCTGTAATGAAATTTCTTTGAGCATGCTAATATGACAGAAACTACATTTACTAGGTGACAAAAACGTATTTGCCATTTCTCTTACTGCTTGCCTGTTATTGAGCAAGCCCCCACTAACATACCTTGTTTAGTGCTAGTTGCTGCCCGGATATTGGGGGACACAATGTTTTCCATCGGCTAGAGTGACTTCAGATTCTTTGATACCACAAAGTAAACTAGCTGAAGTTATGCAGCCTACATAACAGGAATAACTTATTTTAGGTAAGAGTCTGGATCTTGTCTCCCGCTCTTTCTTAAATCTTTTTAATATCTTGCCAGATGTCTCCAAAAACTTGTCTCGTCTCTCTCCTCCGAGTTGGCACCTCTTTTCCCTTAAAAGGGAATGATAAAAGAAAGCCGAGGAGCACAGCACGGAGGCCCAAAATAAATTAAAAAGAAAAAAAAAAGAAGCAAAGGAAGAAGCAAAGCCTAAATTCATTTCTCTGCCATGTTTCATATCCTCCTGCCCTTGCTGCTGCTGATTATATTTCGTAGTCAGACTTGACACGCAGAAGGGAAGATGAAAGGTGGGCAGAAAGCGGCCCCTTGATGTAGTGTGGTGCTTTTTTGCCTCAAACGTGAACACAACAGAATATGGAAAGTTAAAAGAAAATTAAAGTTAAATAAATCAGTAGGATTGTCCTTTGTAGGTGCTTTTTACTATGGCAATAGTACCTATTGGGGAAGGTCGATCTGTCTTTGTCTATCCGTCTGTATACACAGGTTTGTTTTCACTTCTGTGCATAAACCTGTGCGTAATGCAGAGCGGGAACTGGAAGGAAGCAGGACAGTGACCGGGAGGCCAGCTTCTGATGTGTGAAGGTACTGGGGATAGTCTGTGGAAGAAAATTTGCCACAGCACAGGTAGAGGAGTGCTGCAGGAATGTGAAGCAGGGAACTCGAACCCCAAGGCACAAAACGGGCGAAGACTGTGGGAATGGGTCAGTGCGGCCAGCCTCCTGTAGAAAAGGGAAAGGGAAGCTTGGGGGAGGCAGCAGGGGAAGGGGGGGAAGGAGTGGGAGTGTGCATGGAGGGCACGGGGGGGGGGGGATGGGAAGGTTAAGGGATAAGTTAAAAGAGGAGGAATAAGGACACTTCAAAAAATACACCACTTCACTTCCAAACCACAATACACATCTCCCAGGATCCCAAACAACCAATTCCTCAAAAACCTGCATACACTGCACCCCCATGTAGCACTCACACACACACATCCTAACACACTGCACCACACCACCCATCCACAACCACTTTCCCATCACACCCTGCCCCTTACAAACCTAGTATTTCACATTTACGCCACACACTTGTCAAACATCCCCACAGATAAATACATACTCTTCTCGTGGACACAGCACAGCGTACCACTTAGACATACAATATTCACATCCAGCAGTACTTTGCAACACACTCATTCACCCTTCTGCAGTACTCTGAGATGCACATGTCTTTGTCCCAAAAAAGCCATCCGCAAAGACATAGCTGGCTGTGCAAGTAGAGGACGGGGAAACCCGTCATTGTGTCGCACTTATCTGAATCAGTGCTCTTCTTTTTATTAACAAAGACATGAAATGGATTATATAAGGGAGACATCTTTGGACCGGTGATAATATATTGAATGCACATAAATGGGAGATATTCCATAAGTGTTCTCAGCGCCATATGTAGCCCTGTGCAAGCAGTGCAGCCATATAGGGCACAAAAAAATAGAAGCGCATTTAGGGCCGACTGCTGGCCTCTGCTCCCCACCCCCCTCCCAATGTCTGCCCTTGCCCCACTGCCACTTTTCCTTTCCCTTGGTGGCAACAGCAGTGGCGGCAGTGGAGTGGACCTCCAATAAAAAAAACAAAAAAGAAAAACCACCTCATGGGTCTTTCTGACTCTGTGCTTGCTGGGCTGGTCTGATAACTCCCTCCTCTGATGCGAGCATACATCAGAGGAGGGAGGGATCAGACCAGCCCTGCGAGCGCAGAGTTGGAAAGACCTACATTTTTTTTTTTTTTTAAAATATTGGCGGTTCACTGCACTGCTCCTGCCAAGAGAACAGGAAAAGTGGTGGCGGGGCAGGGGCAAGGGCAGGCAGGCAGCACCAGTGGGGGGGGGGGGGAGGTGAGCCACCTGGAGATGAAGAAGTGTGGGGTAAGATGGAGTGATACTGAGCATGGGGGGGGGGCAGATGACAGGTGTGGGGGGGTGGGGCGCATCAGGTTTGCAAGTCTCACGGGGCGCATTTATGGTGTGCTACGGCCATGTTTGATGGACAATATATAACTCAACTGGAGGGAGTTGGAAAAATGTGTGAAATTTATTAAAGCTTAACCTAGTTATTGCCTACTCCTCTTATTGCATAACTGTTTGGAAATGGCTATACAATTTTTTAAATTAAACAAATGAAGGCAAGACTTTTGTTTAAGGCTGATCACTTAATATTTTTTTTTTTGTGAATATTGGACTTTCACAACCAATCCATATAATCATTGCTGGCCTAATAAAACCTTAATGTTTTAAAGCATCTCAACATTCAGTTCTTAAATTGCATTTGGAATTGGACAACTAGGTGGCTTTAGCATCAGTGAATCTCAGTTTAAGAACATAAAAACAAACAAAGGAAGGAATATTGGACATGTTTAATGTGGTTAGCAGTCCTGCTAATCACGGTCATTGAGATATTCAGCTGCACTGACGTGGTTAGTGCTGTTGAATATCTGCAGATGTCACCACTCCCATTGGGGAGCTGTAGGGGGCAGAGTAGAGGCAGCACCCGGTGATAACAGGGCTGTGGCGCTATTGAGCCACTTACTTGGATATAGCTAAGCAGCGAAAGTTAGGCACATGAAAGGGTGACTTAACTTTCATTGCAGAAGCTATGCCTTTCTACCCTGTCCCTCTTCCCTTCCCCCTCTCCCCCCTTCCCCTTCCCCCCTCTGCCCCTCTTCCCCTCTTCCCATCCCTTCCCCCATTTTTTGTTTTTAGGAGCCGCCATATGTAGTCATTGATCTATGACATTCTTTTATTCACTTGCATCCTCTTGCACCATTTGGTTGCCTCTGTCCTCTTAAGTTGGTTACTCTTTCCTTTTAGAACATGAAGTTTAGTTTTGTGATATACTTTAATGTCATTTAAACTTTTATGCTAGTTTTACATCATGGATCATGTTTTTCTTTTTAACGTTTTATATATTCCCTTATATTAACTTGTATTGTTTTGTTTATGATTTTTACAATTTCTTTGTGTTATGTATGTTATATAATTTTAATGTTTTTATTTTACTATTAATTTTGTTTGTATTTTTATACCTGAGGTTTTTTACCCCTGATGAAGGCCTGAGTCAAACCATGGCCGTGTCAAGTACTACAAATAAGTTTTTTTAGCACTTCACTTTGCTCTTGTTTGTGTTCTTGTGTTGCTGCAGGTGTGTGTGCTCTTTTCTGGACCCTCCCCAGCACTAGCTAGTTGCTTTTGCAGCTCTACAACTCTAGCCACCTTACTGGGCAGACTAGATGGACCATGCTGGTCTTTATCTGCCGTCATTTGCTATGTTACTATGAATATTGGGCCCAAAAGATTTGCCATACTGGGTCAGACCAAAAGTCTGTCGAGCCTAGTATCCAGTTTCCAATGGTGGCCAATCACGGACACAAGTACCTGTCATATTCCCAACAGGTAGACAGATTCCATGCTGCTTATCCCAGGAGTAAGCTGTGGATTTCCCCAGTCCACTTTAATAATGGTTTATGGACTTTCCTCCAGGAACTTGTCCAAACCCCCTTTTTTTCTTTTTAACCCAGCTAGACTGAGAGCTTTTATTACATTCTCTGGTAATGGATTAGAAAGCTTAATTATGCACTGAGTGGAAAAAAATATTTTCTCTGATTAGTCTTCAGTGTCCTACTTCATAGCTTCATTGCATTCCCCTTAGTAGTGATTTTATAACTGACACCCAAATTAATAGGGCAGGAAGGTGCCTATTTTTTAGCACATAGTCGTCTATCTTTATAAAATACTAGCACAAAACCTGTAGAAATGGTGCCTCGACGGAAGACGCAGATATTACACCTACTCTCGGAAAAAGTGTTTTAGCACACCTGCAGCATCAATAGGTACAGGAAAAGGAGGGGGGGCACACTGCCACTGATGGACAGAACTTTAATACATAAACTGTACCTTTACATGTCGATGTGCGTATTTTATAAAATACACACGTATTTTATAACTTCGTTTATATTTTGCTGTGTATAGAAGATTACATATACAATTAAGACATGACATAGCACACAAATCATGATTCCACAAATGCTTTGCCCAGACTCTTCCCCTGAGCCCCCCTTCTAGAGAGACGTGCCGGCTTCCACTGTGCTTGCTTTTAGGTATGATCTTACTTTTAAAAAGCCATTTTGCGTGCCTAAAACTGCATTTTAGTTGAAAAAAAGGTTTATAGAATTACCTAGATTAAGTGGGCTTGAACTTGGCTGTTCTTATAAAGACAAATGGGGTAATTTTATATACTCCCATGCACGCAACGTGCAATACTGTGCTCGCAGTTCAGGCCTATTTTATAAAGCACACAAGTACTTGCTGTACAAAATAGGGGTGTGCAGATTTGCTGGAACCTAGGCACGCCACTTACTCCTGCCCAAGAGCAAATGTAAAATGCCACACCTTGATAGCCGGCCTGATGCGCGAACGTAGTTTATTACTTACATGTTTCAGTGGAGGCCATGCGTATGCTCTGCGCAAGCACCACCCATACATACTCCCCTATAGCACTTATGCGCAGCGACACGTGCGTGCAGTTACAGCAATCTCTGTTTGTAAGCGTGCACATAAGTGCCCCTTTTTTGTGTAAATGCATATATCCTGCACTCCTGGCAATTAAATTTATTTAAGCTTATTTTTTATGCCGCTTTTCTACCATTCAAAGCTGTTTATAGAGAGCAACAAACTTAAGGGCATCAAGATTTATTTATTTAGCTGCATTTATATCCCGCTTTTCACCGGGTCAAAGCGGTTGTGGGATACATTTAACACAAGGGGGGATATGAGACACATACACTAATACTTACAGGGAACATGGGCAATGGAGGGTGAAGTGGCTTGCCCAAGTCCACAAGGAGCACCTGTGAGACTAGAAACCCCAGTCCTTCCGGCCCAAGGTTGCTGTCCTCTAGGGGGATTTGAACCACCGACCTTCCGGCCTGTGGTACCTTGCCCCAACCACTAGGCCACTCCTCCCTTGCTCTGTTGTACTGTGAAACAGAACATGATAAAAGGTGATGGTAAATGTACAGTAAAAAGACATGCTTGCTACCACTGCATATACTCTTACCTCGGTGTATTTTCTAAGAGTCCCTTGATGTATGTATATTACCATAGACGCATAAAAATGATTTTGCAAAGTTGTCCCCTTAGAGTGCACAGATGTTGACTTAGCGGGCCTGAATGATTCATAGAATCTAAAATTCGAAACTGTTCTGACCCCAGAGATTTTCTTGTGTTTCTTGTGTACCTCGCTGCCGCTCCTTATGCAACATACCTTTCTGCTTGCACTGTTTACCTATCTTGAGTTCATCTGATATAGTCACCTAGTTTCTCCCACCCAAATACTAGCACCATACCTCCTGCTTTTACATTTGGATTCCAATTCACCACTGCAGATCAGAGCATTACATGGGGCAATTGTGATAGCTCAATCCACCCATGCGTAAAGATGAACTAAATTATTGCAGTCTAGAATATCTAGACACTTGCAAAATGTCCATGTTATTACAGGCGAGTTTAATTGCTCTGCTTTTATCCCATTGTGCTTAAGGGGTTATAGGCTTCCTTTTTGGAAGCAACTGGAATGAGAAGTAATAGATTTAAAGCCAAGAATAGCTCAGTTTAATCACTATGGCATAGAACTTGTTGGCAGCCCTAACCCTCTCTCCAATTTAGGGTTCTCCCCTTGGGTAAAGTTTGGATCACGATCGGTGATAGCAGTTCTTACTCCTTTCACAAGTGCTGCTGCCTGCCGTTTCTTCAAACAGCATAATTAGTGGTGCTATGTGACATTTTCATAGGCTGCTAATTCTGGTCCAGATGCATTTTCAGGCCATATCTGCTCCCTGTTGTGCAGTCGCACAGCAAAGTGAACCGGGAGGGAATGTGCATGAAGTCACCCTCCCCCGGGAGAGGTCTATGAACTAATGCTGAAATACATGTATATATGAATTAAATTTTTTTGTAGTTAATTTTCCAAACTAAGTTTGGACATAAACGGAAACTGTTCCACATTCATTGCTGGAGTAGTTCCACAGTATGAAAAGAGCAAGGAACGAGGCCAGACTAATTAATTCAAAGCTAAATACTGCTTTAAGTAACCCTGGAGTGGAATGGTCTGCTTGTCTAATCGGCGTTGCAGTGAGATGGCGCCCCACATCTATTTCTCAGCAAACAGAGTCCCATTGCCTGTGCAGCAATTGAAGAAATAGTTCAGAGCATAATTAGTGTGCATGGTCTCTGTTCCTGTGACCTCTTGCTTGCCTTCCCCCCCCCCCCCTTTCTAGATTAGGAATGTTTAGACCTAGAGGAGAGCACAGAGCAGCCTTACACAGGGCACTGAAGATTCTCGCTAAATGAAGGCAGCGACTTGCCAGGAGGGAAATCAAAACTCTATTGTTTACTGCAAGTGGGCGCATTCACTGTCTGGAACGTCATGTACCATATTAAAATTGCAGAAGATCAAAAGTTGAACTGCCGGTGAGAAATGCTGTTCGTCATAGTCAGCTGGTGCCACATATATTCCAAGTTATCCTTTGATTGATACTGAAGACGTGATTTTATCGTTAGGAGTTAGTTTAATAAAATGTAAAAGCTACTGGCTGTTTCGTTCTTTCCTGGCTGCAGCACTGTAAAAAATGAGTGTTGGATTAGAAGAAGAATGGGAAAGGACTGTACATCTTACCCAGAAACTTGTCAAAGAAGAGATGCACGCTTCATCCCTTCTTGAGAACTGTCGTCACAAGATCATCCCTAGGGGACTTAGAGTTTATAAGGCCCCTGGGATGTATCGTGATGACCCTTCCTTTATGGCAGATTGGATCAAAATCTTAAACAAGTGTTCCTTGGATTTGATGATCCTTCTTATTAATACTTCACGTCGAAAAGCTACTGGATTAAAGGAAGATGTGTCATCAAAACTTGCTGCATTAAAAGATAAGGACAAACAATTTGATAGATCTAAAAAAGATTTTGACAGGAATATGTCTGAATATAAGAAAATTATTAAAGATAGGAAATTAAGGAAATTAAGGAAATTCAAGAGAGACGAGGAGGATTATAAAACTGGGAATGTTTATTTTTGGACTAATAATACAAACCCCTCTAGAAGCGCTTCGAGGAAGCGCAAATTTGATTTTAAAACAGATAAACAGCGTAAGAGAGTGCCCTCTGCTGTAGGGAGTCCCGAACCCTTTCGAAAAAGGAGTAGGAGTATTCATATTGAATCTGTTAGCGCAGTAGCTCCACTTACTCCTCCTAGAGATGGTCCTTCTAAGTATCCTTCCAATAAAAATCAGGGTTTTTCCATGGACGCTTTATGGAAAGGAGGGGGTTCCAATCGCTTTCAGGAACAGCCCTCCACGTCCAAGGATCCTCTATACCAGCGATGGCGAACCTATGGCACGCGTGCCAGCTGTGGCACGCGAAGGCCTTGCAGCTGGCACGCGGGAAGGTCCGCAAAAAAAGAAAAAGCTGGCTCTGACTGCTGCCGCGGACGCGGCAAGGGCAGAATGCAGCGTCCCGCGGGGCCCCCTCCGCCCGCTAAGCCCCTCTGCAAGAGCTTTCAGATTCGCGAGGGAGAGCGTCTCCCTTTAGACGCGAGGGACTGATGGGAAATTTCCCATTAGCCCCTGCGGGCTTAACAGAGACGCGAGGGAGATGCTCTCCCTCGCAAATCTGAAAGCCCTTGCAGAGGGGCTTAGCGGGCGGAGGAGGCCCCGCGGGACATTGCAATCTGCCGCGGCAGCAGCCAGAGCCTGCTTTTTTTTTTTTTTAAATTTGCCAAGGGGGGGGGGGGGGGTTTAGGACTGCTAATGGGCAGGGAGGGGGGGGGGTTAGGACTGCTAATGGGCAGGGAGGGAGGCAGGAAGGGGGGGGTTAGGACTGCTAATGGGCAGGGAGGGGGTGGGAAGGACTGCTAAAGGGCAGGGGGGGGTTAGGACTGCTAATGGGCAGGGAGGGAGGCAGGGAGGGGGGGGGTTAGGACTGCTAATGGGCAGGGGGGGGTAGGACTGCTAATGGGCAGGGGGGGGTTAGGACTGCTAATGGGCAGGGAGGGGGGTAGGACTGCTAATGGGCGGGGGGGGGGTGACGACTGGTAATGGGAGGGGGGGGAGGCAGGGAGGGGGGGGTAGGACTGCTAATGGGCAGGGGGGGTAGGACTGCTAATGGGCAGGGAGGGAGGCAGGGAGGGGGGGTTAGGACTGCTAATGGGCAGGGAGGGAGGCAGGGAGGGGGGGTTCGGACTGCTAATGGGAGGGGGGGGATTAAGACTGCTAATGGGCAGGGAGGGAGGCAGGGAGGGGGGGTTAGGACTGCTAATGGGCAGGGGGGGTTAGGACTGCTAATGGGCAGGGAGGGAGGGCAGGGAGGGGGGGGGGGGTTAGGACTGCTAATGGGCAGGGGGGGTTAGGACTGCTAATGGGCAGGGGGGGAGGCAGGGAGGGGGGGGGTTAGGACTGCTAATGGGCAGGGAGGGAGGCAGGGAGGGGGGGTTAGGACTGCTAATGGGCAGGGGGGGGTTAGGACTGCTAATGGGCAGGGAGGGAGGCAGGGAGGGGGGGTTAGGACTGCTAATGGGCAGGGAGGGGGGGTTAGGACTGCTAATGGGCTGGGGGGGTAGGACTGCTAATGGGCTGTGGGCTGATGGGGGCTGTCTGGAAATGGGGTGATGGGGTTTTAGGACTGGAAGTGGGTTGATGGGGGGGGGCTAGGACTGGTATTGGGTTGGGGGGTTGCTAGGACTGGAAATGGGCTGATGCAGGGACTAGAAGGGAATGGATGCTGGGTGAGGCTGGAACTAGAAGGGAGCTGATGTTGGGGAGGATTAGAATGGGATGGGGCTGGGAGAGTAAAATGGAGAGGGGAAAAATATTTTGTGTGGGAGGGATAAAAAATCTACAATTGGCCGGGTATTGGGAGAGTAAGTGGGGATTGAGGATGGAGGGGTAAAATTTGAGTGGATGAAATAGGAATGAGGAAAGAGCAAAAGGAGAAAGATTAGTATGTTAAAGCGGATGTAGAGAGAGAGAATGGAAAAAAAAACTAGAAGAGAGAAGAAAGGACAAATGGACAGCAGATGATGGAGAGTTAGCAGAAAACATGAAGAAACCAGAAGAAAGTGGCTGGAGCAATTGCAACTGTGTAACTGAGCTGAGGTATTCTGTTTATGTAATTCCTTTTTGACATTGCCACTTGTTCTCTTTCCCCAGTAGGTCATGTATTGTTATTGTCTGAAATGTATTGGTTTAATATTTGCAGTGTTGCCTTTTGATAGGTATGGTGTGGTGCTTTGTGAGTCCTGGTAGTGCTGTTAGGATACGGCGGGTTTGCTATTGGTTCTAAATGGGCAGTGTTTGTAGTAGTTCCTAATGTGCCTGGCGGTTGGCACTGGATTATAGTAATGTAGAAATCTTTTAGTCTGTCTTTATCCATACACTCATTAAGAGACATGTTTACTAAAAGTTAGTGTATGTTAGCATTATGCAAATATTTATGCAAATTGACGTGCTGGCACTTTGAGGAAATTCTTTGGTTTTGTGCGGCAGTTTGGGCACTCGGGCTCAAAAAGGTTAGCCATCACTGATCTATACCATCAGTCCGGGCCTTACTCCAGAGGCAGGGGCAGAGGGAGGGGACAAGAGACCCAACAATAACGCCCCTAGAGGGCATTTTTAATTTATCTAAATATGTCCTTAGTCCCCTTGAGATTTCTGTTTTACAAAAGGGGTTGTCTTTTGTCCCTTCAGTCCGTCATGATCGGTTTAACACCCAAGTAGAGTTGTTCAAATTTTTTAGAAAGCTTCACATTAAAGAGTTTTTCAAGAATCAGGAAGCAGGTAATAGAGATCTTTCTGTCATAAAGAATCCCTCTACTTGGATGCCTAAAGCTGACAATGCTATCATCAATACATTCCAACAAGTGGTACTTCATGAGATACAAAAGATGTATGACACAAAAAAACCGCATACTTATTTTAATTTGAGTAAAGAAGAAAAGCAGGCACTTTCTAGTTTAAGAACGAATTTTGAAATCATCATTAAACCAGCAGATAAAGGTGGAGCGCTCGTTATTCAAGACAGATGATTATATTCGGGAAATTTTACGACAAATTAAAGATGTAAGTTATTATATAAGACTACGTGAAGATCCCACTCCGGCTCTTAAACAACAGGCTGACACGTTGATCTATATTGGTACACAAGCTGGGTATCTTACAGCTAAAGAAGCGCAGTTTCTCACAGTGGCCCATCCAGTGATGCCTACGATATATGTATTGCCAAAGATTCACAAATCTTTAGACAATCCCCCGGGCAGACCCATTGTTTCCGCTATTGGGTCTTTATTTGAACCTATATCTAAATATCTAGATGTATTCCTTCGCCCATTCGTGCAACTCACTCCATCGTTTGTGCGTGATTCATCACACATGATTCAGTTACTTGGTGCTTATGATGGTGCTCATAATGATATTTTTCTTGTCACATTAGATATTAAGTCTCTTTACACTAATATTCCTCAGCAGGCCACGATCAAAGTCATAGCAGATTATTTAATTACTAGGACTGTACCTGTCCGTACTCCTACTAGTTTTTTAATTCAATTGGCCACTTTAATATTGTGCAACAATTTTTTCTGCTTCCAAGACCTATATTACCATCAAATACAAGGAGTTGCAATGGGCTCGTCAGTAGCCCCGGATGTGGCTAACCTTTATGTTTCACATTTCGAATCAGTTTTTTTAAATGCACACCCTTACCAATTGAATATAAAAATGTGGAAACGTTACATTGATGACGTGTTTCTCATTTGGGAGGGCACAGAAAATTTGTTGCAGTGTTTTATTCAGTGGCTTAACTCTTGCGACCCACATTTACAATTTGAGCACACATATAGTGCACATGAAATATCCTATTTAGATATATTAATTAAAAATACTCCAGAAGGTTTCACTACCACTTTGTACCGAAAACCTACCGATAGAAATTCTCTTCTACATTTTAGCAGCTTTCACAACCGGTCGTTGAAAGAAAATCTTCCTATGAGTCAGTTCCTGCGAATTCGACGACTCTGTACTACAGATGAGGATTTTACAGTCCAGGCTGGCATCTTAGGTCAAAGATTCATTGACCGTGGATATCCAGAAGCTTGTATCACTAAAGCCTGCCAACGTGCTTGGTCGGCTGATCGCATGTCCCTCTTACAGAAACGTACGCCAGAGGCATCTAACAATATTGTTTGTACAATCACATTTTCAGAACATTCAAAAGAGATTGCGAACATATTGAGAAACGCATGGCATATTTTGGATCCTCTTTCTTCTTTAAGTGAGACAAAACTTTTGGTTGCGTATAGGAGAAACTCAAATATAAGAGACATTCTAGTACCATCTGCTCTAGGCAAACCAAAGTTCGTTCCAAGAGCGTGTGGACATTTTAAATGTGGTACGTGCTGCGTCTGTGAAAATGTTCTAGTAACTAAAAAAGAATTTTCTAAGCCAAATTCTACATATAAAGTACTGCTAAAAGACTTTTCTAATTGCAACACCCAGAATGTCATTTATTTGATTCTGTGCCCGTGTAACCTTTGTTACATTGGCAAGACTAAAAGATGCATCAAGACACGTATAATCGAGCATAAGAGCAGTATTCGGAGACAGGCGGTGGACAAACCCTTAGTTGATCATTGGGTGGCTGCTCACCATACCCTTTCCGATTTGAAATTTTTGGTATTGAAAGTGGTAAGGCCTCATTGGCGAGGGGGCAATTTAGATAAACTCCTCTTACGTCTTGAACAGAGATTCATTTATGAATTACGCACATTACACCCTTTGGGGTTGAACCAAGAGGTTGATCTTTCTGTTTTTCTATAGTATTTAATTCTTTTTTATAGTATTCTTTCCCCCCCCTCTTCCCCTTCCTCTCCCCTTCCCCCTCTTCCCCTTCCCCTCCCTCCCCCCCTTCCCCTCCCCCTTCCCCCCCTCCCTTTCCCTCTCCCCCTTCCCCCCTCCTTCCCCCTCCCCCCCTCTCCCCCTCTCCCCCCCTCCCTTTCCCTCTCCCCCCCTCCCTTTCCCTCTCCCCCTTCCCCCCTCCTTCCCCCTCCCCCCCTCTCCCTCTCCCCCCCTTTCCTTCCCCTTCCCTCCCCCCTCCCCCCTTCCCCCCCCTCTCTCCCCTCTCTCTCCCCTCTCCCCCCTCTCCCCTCCCCCCCTCTCCCCTCCCCTTTCCCCCCCTTCCCCCCTCCCCCCCTCTTCCTTCCCTCCCCCCTCCCCCCCCCTTCCCCCCTCCCCCCTCCCCTCCCCCCCTTCCTCCCCCCTCCCCTCCCCCCCCTTCCCTCCCCCTTCCTTTCCCCCTCCCCTCCCCCCCTTCCCTCCCCCTTTTCCCCCTCTCCCCCCCCTCCCCTCTCCCCCTCCCCTCCCTTTCACAATCATATGATTATACATTTATACAATCATTTGTCTTCAGTTTGTTTCTCCTTATTTGCATGGGTGTAAATGTGATGACATCCATCTGATAAAATATGTTTCTTTATGGTGGTTTATTATTCTGTTTAGTCCATTTTTGATGTGATGGTTATACATTTTATAAAAAGAGTACATTTCCTTTAGTATTTAATATTTCTTTGTCGTTTTTTATTCAGTGCCCTTTAACCCGCACCGGCGGGAAAACGTTAGTATTTGAGCGTTCGCTCCTAGTATGCCCTACTCTGTTAGTTAACAGTGCAATAGCACAGAACGCCGGCTCTTGGTAAGCTCATCTTACACTTTCTTTTGAACATAATGTGATTTAATGAGATACTCTGATTGTGGGTCCATATGTTTTGACGATGGCCATCTGTTTGCTTTACAATTGTTTTGCCAACAGAGCATTTTTATTCAGTTTTTATCTATGCGATTATTTGCCGGTTTAAGTCATTGCCCTTTAACCTGCACAGGCGGGAAAACGTTATTCCTTGGGCGTCCGTTCTGGACCTCTGCAATTTAGGAGATGTCGGATCTAAGCCAGAGTATGATGCCGAACCATCTGACTCCTGTCACTTTTGTGCGGGGGGATACTGAGGTCTTTTTTCCTCCTATATCAGTATTCGGCTAGTCCTGAGCCTTTTTTGTTCAGATATATATTTTTTTGAGTATATATATTTTTTGTGCATATTTATGGTTTTGGTTTTGTTTGTTTTTGGGTCATATTGATTGGGGTGGTACCTGTTTTTTATGTATAGTTTTCTTGCCCCTTGAGAGGATTTTTGTTTAATTGATTGAACCATCTGACTCCAGCATCAACAGCAAGGCATACCGCTCTTATCACAACTGGCTATTGCTCCAGATGGGAAGGGTAAGCGGCCAAAGGACCAGACTGTACAGGCAAGGCAGAGGGGGGTCTGTCAGGCAGCCAGAGGCTGCTTGCCTGACTCAGCCTTCCTCTTTCCCATAAGAAGTAACTGGGTCAGAGCAAGAGGGCCCTGCCATAAGCCATCTTTTTAAGTGTCTTCAAGTCTGTGCTGACTCCTGGCGACTCAGCAGCCTCTGGGTTTTCTTGGCGCAAGGTATGACCGGAAGTAAATTACCAGGCCTTTTCTTCCGAGACAATGGGAAGGTTCAAGTGACTTGCCCAGGGTCGCAAGGAGTACCAGTGGGAATCGAACCACTAGTCTACTCCTCCATTCCATGCCATGTTGGAAATACCAAGTTTTAATAGAATGGGATAAAATATGGCATGGTATGGTATGGTAGAAAAACTGGTGAAAAGCCACATAAAGTTCAAAACTGGACCAGACTGGACTGGAGTTCCAGAGAAATAAGCGAATCCGTTCCCTCCCAAAAAAGACCCAATGCTTTTCTGTGAGAGAGGTAGTTCCAGCTTCTGCAACATAAAAACTTAGAAACAGTGAAATATATCAATTATTGAATTTAGAGTACTGTGTGCAATTCTGGAGACTACACCTTCAAAAGGATATAAACAGGATGGAGTCGTTGCAGAGGGTAGCTACCAAATGGTCAGTAGGCTTCGTCATAAGATATATGGGGACAGACCTAAAGATCTCAATATGTATACTTTGGAAGAAAGGCGGGAGAGAGGCGATATAATAGAGAGATTTAAATACCTCCGTAGCACAAATGCACAGGAGAGCCTCTTTCAACTGAAAGTAAGCTCTGCAATGAGGGGATGTAGGATGAGGGTGAAAGGAGATAGACTCGGGAATAATATGCAGAAATATTTCTTTACAGAAGAGTGATATTTGCATGGGCTAGTAGAGACACTGTATCTAAATTCATGAAAGCATGGGGCAAACGCAAAAGATATCTAAAGGAAAAGTAGGAACTGCAGCGCTTACTAAATGGTATGGAAGGGCAGATTGAATAGGCCATATGATCTTTATCTGCCATCATGTTTCTTTCCTTCAAACTACTACTCCCCTGTTCTCTACCCCCTCTCATAATTAGCACTCTGCCCCCAACTAACTACCCCCCTGTAGCTACCCCACCACTACGTACTAACTCTGCCCCTCCCCCAAAACTACTCTTCTTACACACTACCTCCCATCCCCCACCCCAATACTTCCCTACAACTATTCAGCTACCTCTGCCCCCAAACTGTTGCCCATCCACTATCCCCACCTTCCATCTGCCTCTGCCCCCCAAACTACTCCCATACAGCTGCACTCCACCCACAAAAATACTCCCATGCAACTAGCTCCACTTCTGCCACAATAACTACCCCAACTCTACAACTACCCTCACTTCCCAAAACTACCCACCTGCACCTACCCCTGCACCTTAGAACAACCTTTTCACCCTCCAATTACCCGCAATTTCCAAAACTTAACACCTCAACCACCTCAGCCCTCAAAATTATCCCACTGCAATTTCTCCCTGCTCACCAAGCTACTCCCCATTCCATATGTGCCCACCTGTGTGCTGCGTTCTATATACACTAATCGTCTTTCTCTTCCCTCCGTCTCACAAGCTAGGTACAAGGCATTCAACCTTTTATTTGTTGGCCCCCGGCTATGGAGCAGTCTCTCTTCAGTATTACGTCTTAAATCTTCAGTCAAGAAATTCAGATCCGCAGTAAAAACTCATTTGTTCCTTTGCTGCTTTTGATTATCCTACCAGTTAGTTTGTTTTTACTACCTTCTGTTAACTTATACGTTGTACAGCCTGCACACCCCTGTTTCCTCTGTAATCCCTTCCCTTTTTCCCTGCTAAGACTTCTGATCTCCTGAGTATGAATGCTGCTTTCCTATTTGGTCATTTCAGTCTTATGACCTTCGTCACATTTTAATGTAAACAGCTCTGATATATGAAGGGCAGTATTTTTTTTTATATCAAATGTTTGATAAACAATAAAAGGCCAACTCAATCCCTTGTAACTGTCCCCATATATACCACCCCCACCTACCTCCCATTCCACTAGCCTCAAAAACTACCCAAACACAGCAACATGTGCAGAGGGGTTGAAAATAATTCCTTGAGCCACGTCTGGCATGCTTCCCCCACTCTTATTTCATTTAGCACAGCACTAAACTGGTGCAAATCATACCTATCCGACAGATGGCAGCATGTACGATCTGGGACCTCAACATCTGAACCGTTCCACCAGAAGCAGGGCTTTCTGCAGGGTTCCTCCCTCTCCGCCCTGATGTTCAACATTTACATGCAGCCCATCTGTAACCTCATCCATTCATTCAAAGTTGACTGCTTGATATATGCCAACGACGTGCTACTCTATATGCCATTCTCAACTGACCAGCCTGACCTTTCTCCACTGACAGACTGCTTTGACGCAGTGGCCAACTGGCTCCAGACCCAAAACCTCAGAATACAGCACAAGAAAACAGAAGTTCTCTTCATCACAAGGAACCAGAACTTCTCCCCTCCATCCTACCTAAGGGTCAAGGAAGCGGAGCTGCAAACTAAGTCCACAATCCGATATCTTGGAGTCACATTAGACCAACGCCTGGATATGAAGGCGCACATAAGCAACATGGTAAGAGCAGTCTACCATAAAATCCGGACACTCAGACATTTACGTTCCCTGCTAGAACCAGACGACTTCCGGACAATCTTTCAAGCGCTGACTATACCACACTTCGATTACGCCAATGCAATCCTACAAGGGCTCCCACAATCCACCTTGGGTCCGCTCCAGCTCGCAATGAACACCGCGGCTAGAGTTCTATATGGTGCCTCCGGGCGTGAACACGTGACACCTATCCTGAAACAGCTCCACTGGTTCCCTATCCACGGCAGAATATTTCAAGACCCTACTGCTGACCTTCAAGGCCATCAACGGACTCTCCTCCACCTCACTCTCGGAGCTTATCCACACTACTCCCCCCAACAGAGCTAGAAGATCTGCAGCAATTAACACACTAGTAATCCCGAAAGCAGTAACACAATGCACCCAGGCAACAGCAAGCAGGACATTTAGGTTCTGCGCGCCCAGGTGCTGGAATGCCCTACCACCTAGCATCCGGGCAATCCCTGACCTAACACAATTTCGGAAGGCTCTGAAGCACCACCTCTTCCTCAAACACTACCTGGACGACGCGCACCATTAACTGCTCCCCCCCCCTCTAGTACCACCACACTATCACACTACGATTACTCTGGACTCGATTTGATGCAATGCCTATATGTAAATAGTTATCCCGGTTTTACCCAAGTTTAAGCACCTGTTTTTTGTAATGCGGAGCAGATTCCTGCACCATATAAGTTTTTGTTGTCATGTAAACCGCACTGATGTTGAATAGCGCGGTATAAAAGGGACTGTAAATAAAAAAAAAAATAAATAAATTTAGGCATGCCAAGTTCTGACAAGCAAAATTTTTGGAAGTAACAAGCTTGTTTCAGTGACTTGGTGACAGGGACAGTTCAAGGTAATCTGCTACCTGAGATGAGGTATGTGATGGCTTGCACCCCCCCCCCCCAAACACTTCCCCCACAAAGCACCACAAAGGAGGGTCCCGTCAGAGCTCCAGTAAGGAAGTGAAGTCGGAAGGGTCCTCTCACTGAGAACACTGGCCTGGCAGCTGCCCTATGCAAAAAGAAAAAAGGGCCATATATTCGACAGAAAGAAAACTCTGTAATCTCTGGTTCTACTCAGCAAATATTGTACCAGTTAAATTATGTAGCCTAGGATTTTAATATAAGAATACTGATTCTTGATCCTGCATACTGAATCATCATGCTATGTAAACATATTCTGCGCCCATGCCTGCCCAAACCAATGATAGAGATCAGAACTAAACATTTTCACCCTAGAACTCACCATATTAAAGGAAAATTTTGATTCTGGTGTCATCTCAGTAACAGCAACATAAAACCCTTATTAGTAAATAAATAAATTTAGGCATGCCAAGTTCTGACAAGCTAAAGTTTTGGAAGTAACAAGCTTGTGGAGGAGTGGAGGAGTAGCCTAGTGGTTGGGGCAAGGTACTTCAGGCGGGAAGGTCGGGGGTTCAAATCCCACTAGAGGACAGCAACCTTGGGCCGGAAGGACTGGGGTTTCTAGTCCCACAGGTGCTCCTTGTGGTCTTGGGCAAGCCACTTAACCCTCCATAGCCCACGTTCCCTGTAAAATAGTTATCTCCAAGTTATAATACCCTGTTCAATGTAATTTCAGTTTGTTCAATGTAAACCGCACTGATGCAGAATAGCGCGGTATATAAGAGAATGTAAATAAATAAATAAATAAATTAGTACTGGGCATATTGTGAAGTAGTACAAAATCTTACAAGTGTCATTTTGGACCTATAAAGCAAATCTGCCATTCCATAACAGTACTAACTTGTCACACAAGGATCGATCTTAGGAAAGGGCAGCACCATAAATACTGCAATGGACCCTACATCATCAATGCATTGAGCAAGCCAGACCACTACATAGAAACGGGAAAAGTGTTAGAGATGCAAGGACCAAGGGTAGAAATTTGGGAAGGGGCAGCAAAACCCATTAAAACAATGTATCCACTTCATTTTGGGCAAGGTTAGGGGTCCCCTGTAGCATGGCAGCCTAGGGTAGTTGCCCTAGTTGCACCCCCTAAAGCTGGCACTACCTAAAAACTCCATGCTAACAAAATACCTGGTTTTGATCACACACGCAGAACATAAGTAGACCCTCACCAAGTATGGAATAAAGGATCACAAACTAAAAATAGAAGTATGCAGACAAAAATTAAACTGAAATCCCAGGAAGCTACACTCTGGGGGTCGATGCAGTAAACCATGCATTAGAGCCATGCACTAAAGCTCCACTTCCGACACATATGTAAATAACATATTTCATTTATCTGCATCTATAAGTGTGATTTTATTGAATAGTTTTAATGTCAGCAGTCCATGCCTTTACTGTTCTTAGCCATGTACCCCCCTGACTTTTTATTTTGAGCCTTCCCTTTCAACAAATTTAAAAAAAAAAAAAAAAAAAAAAAAAGTTGCAAGTCCTCTATGCTTTCAGTAAAGAGAAGAAACAGGCCTGAAACCCTCACTAACACTGATCACAGAAGAACGAGCCCCGTTAGAAAACTGTGAGCTCAGTCTTCATTACCATCAGATTTAAATGAGCTGTTGCCTGATGTGTACCCAACCTCAGCACATAGCTCATTTAACTCTCATGGTAATGAAGATGTTAGCTATTAAACCCAGTTGCAAAGAGGTACGCAAAAGATCTGAAGGCTGAGCACATAGTTTTCTTAAAAGCCAAGGCTTGAATGCCAGGTGGGAGGAATAAAAGGTTAGCTTGTTCCTCTGGACTTAGCATTAGTGAGGATTTCATACCTGTTTGTGCTTCTTACTGAGAGCAGAAAGGGCCTGCAACTTTTTTTCTAGTTTTGTTGAAGGGCAAAGGAGGTGGGGGGGGGGGGGGGGAGGTGCACGGTTATGAAAAGTAAAGTGCTGGACTGCTGAAAATAACAAATATGCCCAAAGCTCCCATAGTTTCCCGTACATTATTACATTGGCTTCTCTGCATGCAGTGCAACACCACAGAAAAGGAAACAGTGCTGCATTTCCTCTTCCACTGTGCAAAACATAAAGAAAAGCACATGAACGTTCCTAGTGATGTTTTCCAATCATTAAATTGAAAACAAAAATCTTTCTGCCTGTGTTTTCTGGAGACTTTATTTTCCTGTTCTTGTTTTGTCTCACTCTGGTTTCTGCTTTCGCCTGTGTCTTCTCTCAACGTCTCCTGTCCATTTGCCCTTTCTTTTCCCTGCTTCTGTCATCTTCACTTTTTTCCCTACATCAATCTGATATTGATTAATTTTCAGCTTTCTTCCATTTATTTTTCTGTCTCTATCTACTTGAATTTTACCTCTGCCTCCTCACCATCCAGTTTTCAGCTTTTCATCTCTTTCCCCATTGATGAGATGCTTCTTGAAACATCCAAGCTCTCTGACAGAGGTGAAGATGGGAGGCTACAGAAGGAAGACAGTTGGACATGAGTCACCAGATCCTGCAGTATCAACACACCAACTCCTCCAGCCCCCTCCAACCCTTGAATTGAAGAATGTGTATGCAGCCCTGGAAGTGGAGGAGGTTGAAGCATCCGAGGAAGGGGAAGAACCACAGCTTGAGCACCCCAAAGCTGCAGAATCAGTCACCACAATGTAGTAGTGGTTGGGTTACTCTCTTCTGAATTATACTGAGGCGTCCATCTGCATACCAGATTTAATGTCCAGAGTGGTGTGCTGTCTGCCATGTTACAAAATCCGAGATGTTACGGAGAGTTTGCCGAGACTCATCAAGCCTACTGACTATTATCCATCCATGTCGGCACAAATGATACTGCTAGGTATCTCTGAGCATATCAAACATGACTTCATGGCTCTGGGACAGAGGGTGAAGCAGACAGGTGCACAGGTGGTGGATTCTTCAATTCTCTCTGTTGAGGGTAAAGGCCAAGGCAGTGAAGCTTGCATCCCAGAGATGAATGCATGGCTGTGTGGATGGTGTCATCGAAAGCGTTTGGTTTCCTGGACCATAGAATGAAGATCCAAGGACTGCAGAGCAGAGATGGTGGCCATCTGTACAAGAAGGGTCAAAGTGTCTTCAGCAGCAGACTGGCTAACCTACTGAAGAGGGCTTTAAACTAGATTCATTGGGGATGGGTGAAGAGATTCCCCAGGTAAGTGAAGAAAGGAGGCGTGGTCTAGTGGTTAGGACAAGGTACTTCAGGCCGGAGGGCCGGGGGTTCAAGTCCCACCTGGGGACAGCAATCTTAGGCCGGAGGGACTGGGATTTCTAGTCCTATAGGCACTCCTTGTGGTCTTGGGCAAGCCACTTAACCCTCCATTGCCCATGTTCCCTGTAAGTATTAGCGTACGTGTCTCATATCCCCTCGTGTTAAATGTATCCCCCAATTGACTGCTTTGACCCGGTGAAAAGCGGGATATAAATACAGCTAAATAAATAAATAAGAAAGCCCTCAGGTAAGTGAAACATTAAATATCTCTGTAGAAATGGGTAATAAGGGCAACATCTGGAAAGTAGTGTGTATAAATGCCCGTAGCATGGGAAATAAGATCCCAGTTGTCAACAAACTGGGAACAGGTGACTTATAAACAAACTGAGCACCCTAGGGATGGACTCTAAAGTTACTGATTGGGTTAGAAATTGGTTGAGTGGGAGGTGACAAAGGTTACTGGTAAATGGAGCTCACTCTAAGGAGGAGGTGGTTATCCGTGGTGTGCTGCAGGGATCTGTCCTTGGTCTGATTCTGTTTAACATCTTTGTTAGTGATATTGCAGAAGGACTGTCAGGTAAGGTTTGCTTGTTTGTGGATGATACTAAAATCTGCAATAGAGTAGATACATGGGAAGGAGTCGATAACATGAGGAGGGATCTAGCTAAGCTTGAAGAATGGTCTAGAATTTGGCAACCAAAATTAAATGCTAAAAAATGCAGAGTCATGCATTTGGACTGCAAAAATCCAAAGGTGCTGTAGAGTGTAAGGAGTGAGGTACTTCTGTCCACAAAAGAAGAGCGGGACCTGGTGATCTTAAAGTAGCTAAACAGGTAGAAAAGGCAACTGCGAAAGCCAGAAGGATACTTGGGTGTATAGGGAGAGCAATGGCCAGCAGGTGATAATGCCTCTGTCAGAGTCTATGGTGCGACCTCATTTGGAGTACTGTGCAATTCTGGAGACCACACTTTCAAAAGGATATAAACATTTTGGAGTCGGTGCAGAGGTTTCTGGACCTTTCCAAATCCAGGCTGAAACTTTACCTCTTTGAGGCTGCATTTGGAGCCTGATCTGTTTAGTCTCCTATGTGCTATGTGTTTCCCTACCTTTCCCCTAGATATATCCTTGTCCTCAGCTATTGTGTTGTCTGTCTTGACTAGACTGTAAGCTCTGAGGAGCAGGGACTGTCTTTTACATGTATCTGTACAGTGCTGCGTATGCCTTGTAATGCTATACAAATGGTAAAATAGTAGTAGTAGTAGGTTGGCTACTAAAATGGTTAGAGGTCTGCATTATGAAGCATATGAAGACAGACGTAAAGATCTTAATATGTAGAGGAAAGGCGGGATAGGAGTGATATGATAGATACCTTTAAATACTTCCTTGGCATAAATGCACAGGAGGGTCTCTTTCAATTGAAGGCAAGCTCTGCTACAGGGGGACATAGGATGAAAGTGAGAGGGGATAGACTCAGCAGTAATATGCGGAATATTCCTTTACGGAAAGAGTGGTAGATGCGTGGGATAGTCTCCCAGTGGAGGTGGTGGACCCAAGGATGGTATCTGAATTCAAAAAAAGTATGGGACAAACACAGGATCTCTAAAGATAAAAAGGGGAATGTTGTCGTTGATATGGAAGGGCAGACTAGATAGGTCATGTAGTCCTTTTCTGCTGTCATGTTTCTGTGTTTCCTGGCGACCCATTAGCTCCTGGGTTTTCTTGGCAGTTTGACCAGAAGTAGATTGCCAGGCCTTTCTTCCGAGGCAATGGAGGGTTAAATGATTTGCCCGAGGCTACAAGGAGTGCCAGTGGGAATCAAACCCTGGTCTCTTGGTTACCAAGTCAGTTCTCTAACCACTGAGTTATTCCTCCACTAAATAAAAAAAAAAAAATGCATGCTAATTGGTAGGGTAATGTGTGTTAAGTCAATTCAGTGCACACTAAATTTTTGTTACGTGCACTAAAATTGAATGCATGCCAACAAATACACTGCCCTGGCAGCCAATGATTTAGCAAGTTTTGGCTTTTGCCTTTTCACTGAATATGATAGTGAAACAGCACAATTTGAAGTCCAAATGGGCAACTGAGCTTAGAGGAAAAGAACAATAAGGAGCCTTTTTTACTAAAGGTTTTAACAAATGTGAAGTGCCCACAACCCTTCTATTTCCATGGATGCAATTGCACATAATGTGTGCCAACTTCATTAATGCGCATTGCCTTTAATTAAAGGATCCTTAAGTGACAAAATTGCTCTCATGCTTTATGCTGCTAATATTCAGCAGAACATATGTGGAACGGATATCCAGATAGTTATATGCATATTTTAAACTGGATATTCAGTAAGATATGTGGATATATTGGCACAATGAGTATCTTAGGTTAAAGATATCTTGGACCCTGCTGTATCTGGGGCCAAGGTAACCAGATAAAGATAACCAGTAGTAGTTGAATTTTGTCAATTATCTGGTTAACCTTTTAGCCCTACCCCACACCATCTTTGATGCCTCACAATTTTAAATATGCAACTTTTGACTCTACTTTTGGTTGTCCTTCTAAAAGCCAAATAGTCTACAGGGCCAAAATTTAAAACCCAACAATCCGTTTGGGTTAAAAATTATGCAGATAAATCATTTTGAATATTGACTCCCCTGTCATGGTTGTCATGCAGGTTTGACTAAAGACATTCCAGTCTTGGCTAGGTGTTTAGTTTAATAATTACTTTTTTGTTCCAGGCTGCACAAGGTTAAATACAATCATTTCAAAAACACACCCAATAAAAATTACAATCATATATAACAAAAGAGAACACTTCTGCCAAAATCCCACCTCAACACCTCCAATGACCAGCCCCTGCAAATCGAGGGGGGACCCCCCCCCCCACACACACACACATCACAGTAAATACCTTCCCAAAAAGGAAAACATGACCCTTCTTATCGACATCAAATCTGGCAAGGAATTTTAGGATCCCTTAGATTCCCAGTAACTAGAAATCCCATTAGATATTCAGAAAATAGGAGGTAAAAAATCTGAAACATACAATATATATATTTGATATATCCACATATATCCCCCTCCTTCACTTCTGCTCACCGCGGAATACATCCATTTAGGTAAGCTATGCATCCTTATATGTATATAGTTATGTACACCAATGTGTATATAGTTGTTTCAGCTAACCTACACCTATACCCATTCTGGGGTTGTTGGAAGGTGATATGTTCCATGTATATAATCTATAGTTCTATATTGTTCTATATTGTTCTTTGTAAACCTAATTGTTCGGTGTAAACTGCCCCTGATTGCTGGAAGGGACGGTATATAAAACTGTTCAAATAAATAAACTTGGAACGTCTCCTTAAAGTAAGTTAGTCCTCAGCCAGATGAATTTGTCTGGCCAGAGTGTTTAAGAAATGAGGGTGATAGTTTGGAAAACTTTCTCTAGCTCCGAATAAATGAATTACCCACAATAATGGGATGGTCAAAAATACCCCCTGAGGTGAATATGCTGCACTACTGAGATTGACCTAACGTCATGGCACTAACAGATAGTGAGGTCCAATCCCATTTGAAGTCTTCCAGGATTTTGAGTTCAGGGTGGTAAATAAAAATATATTTGTGTATGGATAATCTACTTCCAGTGACACTGCCAAGAAAACCCAGGGGCTTCTGGGTCGCCAGGAGTCAGGACTGACTCGAAGGCACACATTGCATTGCATTGCAAGCCCTTGTGGGATGCACAGAGGTCGGTAGTGGGGACTGCTTTTGGATCCTGATCCCCTTAGTCTCCTCTTCACCTCTCATGCGTTTCCTTATTTGTCTAGATATATCCTAGTCCTCAGTAGTCTGTCTTGACTAGACTGTAAGCTCTCATCAGCAAGGAATGGCTCTTGCATGTTTGTTTACAGTGCTGCTATCATTTGTTGTAAAACCGTTAAGTTTATCGTTTTCTCAAAGCACTAAAGAACGATTATTACAGTGTGAGCCTTTGAGCACATTTGGATGCTCAAGGCTTGCTGCATCCCATCCCTTTCCGAAACAGAAAATTTGTATTGGAGATGGTTGGACGCAGCAGGCCTTAAGCGCCTGCACCTGCCCAGGGGCTCCATGCTGCACTGATTGTCCTTTAGTGCTGCAGGCCTAGGCAGAGGTAGGGTGGTGGTGGTAGCAGTGACGATGGGAGGGGGCAGGCCTAGCAGAGAGAAGGAAAGAGGGGGAAGATGCTGGACTTGAAGGGTGGTAGAGAAGGGAGGTGATGATACTGGCCAGGGGTGGGGGGGGAGCTAAGGGGGTGATACTGGACACGAGTGTGAAAGAGAAGGAGTTTCTGGAGATGGAGTAGGGAAGAGAACAGATTGAAGGCCACATGAAGTGGGGAAGAGAAGGGGGGCGATACAGGATATGGGGTGTAAGGGAAAGAGATGGGGGGAGTGTAATATCAGGCTTTGAGAAGTCAGGGTCTGGTCCTCAAGGTCCCTTGTTTCAACAAACCAGTCTCTGCTTCTTTAATGCAAATGAAATAAACGTTCTCCTTGGACAAGCAGGATGTGTCAGCCACACCTGGTGACGTCATCCATCGGCGCCATGACGGAAGTGTTCTCTAGAGCTCAGAATTTTCTGAGCATGTGTGAGGTGATCCCACCTCCCCGGCCCGCCCCTAGCCAGGCCAGTCTTTCTTCTTCCGCCTTTGCCTCATGACGTATTTTGCTTAGCTCTCAAAGAATAGAGAATGCCCAAACCAGGTTTTAAAAAATGCCTTCAATGCAACCGCAAGATAAATGCAACAGACACTCACCAGTGCTGCATCCGATGCCTTGGGGCTGCACACAACGTTAAGGACTGCTCCAGTTGCTCCTGGATGTCCCCAAGAGCGAGGAAATACAGAGGACACACTTTGAAGGACTACCTAGCCTCTTCGGTGCCCGCTTTAGCATCAAAAGCCTCTCCTGCAGCTCCCAGCTCCCCGGATCGGCAGGCTGCATCGGCACGGGATGTGCCCTGCAGGGCCTCCATCCCCGGCCGTTCGAGGCAGGACACCAGAGCATCGCCGAGTCAACTTGCTCCGGGCACTCCAGCAGCTCCCTCAGCCTCCCAGGTAAGCTCCCATGTAGTGGCAGACATCCCTGGGCCTTCTCCCACGCCATGCGGCTCGTCCAAGTCCGGCCAAGATGGCGCAGCCCACATGGTCCAGCCTAGCTCTGCCTCCGGATCCGCCCACTCTTCGAGGATTGGCCGGGACATGCCCTCCTCTAACCATGCCGATGCTATGGCATCCCCTCAGCGCAGGCAATCCCCTCCTTTCTCCAGAGCATCGCGCGGCTACAGCGAACCCCGTGCCAAGGGAGATCTTCACCGGTGCGGGAGGAAGAGCCGGCGCAGGAGCAGCAAGGATGCAGTGGGCCGGTACAGCAGCAGCGGCAGGAGCGCCAAGCACAGGAGGACACAGCGCAGCAAGCACCATGGATGGAGAGACAGCTCCGATTGCTGCAGCTACCACAGAAGCAGGCACCAATCCAGTTCCAGCAAGAGGAGTACCTATGGCAGCTCTCCCCACAACCACAAGAAGAGCAGACATCGTTCCCGATCCAGCTCCTTCTCCCCCAGAAGACACAGGAGAAGCCGCTCATCAGAAGCAGGCACCTCTGCAGCTATCCTTCAGCTGCTGACGCGCCTGGTTGATCAAACCGCGCCTCCATGCCAACTCCACCAGCGTTCATGCTCTATGGACGCGCCGCCATCATCACCAGCACGGCCCAGTTCCACGCGGTCAAACACCCCGCAGACACCCTCCCGGACGCCTCACAGGACGCGGACTCCCTCGCCAGACCTCAGGGGAGAGCGACGAAGAGGGAGCTGGCCCAAGCTCCTCCTCCTCCTCCAAAACCACGCCAGACGAACCAGATGAACCACAGTGGCAGCTGCCGCCAGAGGACCTTACCTACTCCAGATTCCTGAGGAAGGTGGTAACCAAGCTTGGCCTGCTGACGGAGGACGCCTCTGGCGAGAAGGATCCAGAGGTCATGAAATACCTCAGCGGTCCTAAACCAGCGCTTGCCCTACCTCTCCACTGGAAACTGCAGTGCATGCTCCACTGCATGCCTGCTCCAGAAGACTAGACAGCAAATACCTCCTCCACATGGCCCCGGGATTCAGCAAACCTCAGCTCCCGCACCAGTCTATCGTGGGGCCACCCACCAGGCCAATACCCTAAACTCCTCAACGACGTGGGAAGGAAAGCCTACCAGGGAGCGATGCTCACCGCCAAGGTAGCAGCACACCAGTTCCAACACATCCTGTTCCAGGACTCCCTCTCAAAGGTCAGCTTGAGGCCCTTCCCAAGGACTCACAACTGGCAGCTTCAACTATACTGCAGGACTTGGCCGAATGCAGCAAACATCTAATGAGCAAGGCCTTTGACGCCTTTGACACAGCCATCGGGACTGCTAGCACGGCCATATCAGCCTGCCGTTGGGCATGGCTGAGGGCGTCCAGCCTCAGGGAGGACACCCATGACAGGATTGCGGACGTGCCCTGCTCTGGTGAGTCACTCTTCAGTGACAAAGTTGCAGATACTGTGAATGACCTTAAAGAACATTGCACCACCCTGCAAATGCTGGCGGCAGACGGACTCAAATGCCACTCCTTGTCACAGAAAGGGAATTACTACCACAGACCTTTCTCCTCCTCCAAGAGATATTATGGCTCTAATCGGAAATGGCAAGTGCCTAAGTACAAGCAGCCCTACAACCCCTCCTCCTTTCAGAGGGAACAGCCGAGGGAGCGCAAACAGAAAAAGCCTATCCCTCAGCAATCCTGTAAGAACACCGCCTCCTTCTGACAACTCGACTCGGCCGGGCCCATCACTTGGAACATCGGCAATTCTGCCAGTAAGGGGCCACCTGTCCGTGTTCCTATACGCCTGGCAGGCGATCACCACGGACAAGTGAGTGCTTCAGATCATCCAATCAGGCTACTGCCTGCGCTTCTTCTCCCCACTGTGGCAACACACACAGCCTATCAGCAAGACCCCGCCGCACCTAGCAGCATCGCTATCGGACCTCCTGCAACACCTCCTCACCTCTCAGGCGATAGAGCGGGTGCCCACAGCGAGGTCATCACTGGATTCTACTCCCAGTACTTCCTTATTCCCAAGAAGTCCAGTGGCCTCCGCCCGATTCTGGATCTCCACAAACTAAACAACTTTATCACGAAGGAGAAATTCAGGATGTACTCGCTCAACTCCATTCTACCCCTCATCAAAGCGGGGGACTGGATGGCTATGCCGGATCTGCAGGATACATACTCCCACATCCCAATCCACGAATCACACAGGAAATTCCTGCACTTTGTAGCACTGGGGTGCCACTACCAGTACCGTGTGCTTCCCTTTGGACTCTCCCCGGCACCCAGAATCTTCACGAAGTGTGTAGCGGTTGCCGCATCACACCTACGCAAACAAGGCATCGCCATTTTTCCCTACCTGGACGACTGGCTACTCTCAGCAGCCTCAGCCCCCGAGCTCAGGATTGCCATGCGACAAACGACAGACCTGTTAGACCGGCTGGGCTTCCTCCTCAACAAGGAAAAGTCTCATCTGGGCCCAGCCCAGAACATAGAGTTCATCGGGACGATAATCGACACCCGCACCTCGAAGGCCTTCCTCCCCGAACAGCGGATAAAGGTCATCACTTCCCTAGACCGAAGGATGTCCACGTCCAAACAGACCACGGCGCAGTGTATCCTACGCCTCTTGGGTCACATGGCAGCGACAACCTCGGTTCTACCTCTGGCGAGACTGCACATGCGCACCCTCCAGTGGCACCTCCGGACCCACTGGAAGCAACTCTCCCAGCCGCTCACCACGCACGTTCCCATCGAGGCCAAGGTTGTGATTGGTCTCCGTTGGTGGACCGACCCGGACAACCTCTCAGCGGGCAAGGATCTCCAACCGTGCGGCTACCAACTCATCCTCACCATGGAGGCATTCTCCATGGGATGGGGAGCCCACCTCCTGCACCTCAGCACATAGGGAGCCTGGTCCAGAGCAGAACAATCCCTTCACCTCAACTGGCTCGAGTTCAGGGCGGTCAGGTATGCAGTCCAGACCTTCAGGGCCCAGCTGGCCAGAAAGTCCATCCTTGTCCAGACAGACAACCAGGTGACCATGTTCTACATCAACAAACAAGGGGTCACGGGGTCACGTTCCCTGTGCAAAGAGGCCCTCGCAACATGGTCCCTAGCACTAGCCAACAACTGCGTCCTGCAGGTGACCTACCTCCCCGGGGATCAGAACGCCTTAGCGGACAGACTGAGCAGTCAACTTCAACCCCACGAGTGGACACTTCACACGGAGGTTGCAGGCAGCATCTTCCATCATTGGGGAACTCCCCAAATCGACCTCTTTGCAACCAAATTCAACACGAAGTGCCTGCTATTCTGCTGCAAACACCCATCACGCAGGAGGATGCCTCGGATGCATTCACCGTGCCCTGGGGTGGGTGGACGCTGGCGTATGCCTTCCCCCCAACCCCACTTATTGCAGCAACAATACAGCAGATCATTGCAAACAGGGCACACGTCATTTTGATCGCCCCCTACTGGCCGCGCCAGATGTGGTTCTCCCTTCTGCTTCGCCTCGCCCAGGAACCACAAATACGGTTACCAGTGGGACCAGACCTGCTCACCCAGAACGACTACAGCATCCTGCACCCCAACCTGCAAACCCTAGCCTTGACAGCCTGGAGGTTGAAAGGATGAATCTCGCCGCCCTCCACCTACCCTCGGAGGTGCAGCAGATAGTCCTGGCTGCCAGGAGACCCTTTCACAAGGAAATCGTACAGCCTCAAGTGGAAACGTTTCGGCTTCTGGTGTGCAGGCCACGGAGTCAACCCAGTCTCTTGCCCCGTGCCTAGGGTCCTGCAGTACCTCACCTCTCTCTTCAACCTTGGGTTAAAGCCGCAATTCAACAGGGTCCACTTCGCAGCAATTGCGTTTCTACATGAACACCGGAGTGGCTCAGCCATGGGTTCCCTCGCCGCTCTGCCCATCGTGACACAGTTCATGAGAGGCCTCGTGAATCTGTGGCCCGCAGTCCAGAAACCAGTACCTACGTGGGGCCTCAATGTTGTTCTACAACAACTGAAGCAGGAGCCCTTCGAGCCGCTTCACACGGTGGGTAGCAAATTCAGGTCTTGGAAGACACCCTTCCTAATCACCATCACCTCAGCCAGGAGAATCAGCGAGCTGCAGGCACTCATTGCCCAGCCACTGTACACGCAGCTCCACCGCAACCGAGCATCCCTCCAGACCCATCCAAAGTTCGTCCCTAAGGTCGCCTCCGCCTTCCATGTCAACCAGTCTGTTGAACTATCCACATTCTTCCCAGCTCCACACTCTTCTCCGGAGGAGCAACGGCTTCACTCACTGGATTGTGTCAGAGCCCTACTCATCTACATCGACAGGACGTCCGCTGTTAGTCTGGGGGCCCAGCTCTTCGTGTCATTTGACCCTAACAGACCTGGGTGACCCGTCACCAAGCGCATGCTCTCCCATTGGATATCAGACTGCGTCGCTTACTGCCTCCAAAAGGCGGATGCACACCAGCTCCGCGCTCTAGCTACCTCACTCGCCAGCCTAAAGGAGATCCCGGTGAGCGACATCTGCAAAGCTGCCACCTGGTCCTCGCAGCTCACCTTCCAAAAGCATTACTGCCTTGACCTCCAGACAGAAACCGACAGCTCCTTTGGCCGAGTGGTCCTATCTGCGGCCGTCGGGCTCCAGTCCCGGGCTTCCAACCAGCTCCAACCCAATGGCTCTGCCCTTGGGTGAGGCCTACGGTCAGTGGCTAACCAGGTTCTTCTGCCTGTGACCTAGTCAATATTGACTCGATTGCCTCTATTGCCTAGATTACATGGTGATGTTTACACTGCAATGTTTGCACATTTGCACTATTACACGGTTACTATGTTTGCACGTTTGCTATGTTTACTATGCTATGTTTGCACAGTGCACCGTTACACGGTTACTATGTTTGCATGTTTGCTATGTTACTATGCTATGTTTGCACATGTCTGCACTATATGTTGCTCTGTTGCACCTCACCAATAAGTGCCTGGCACCCCATGCCGGTTACAACTGGTCTCTGTCGCATGCCTCCCTCATCCGCCACAGCGCATCATCACATAGCTGGGAGGCACCAGGTGTGGCTGACACATCCTGCTTGTCCAAGGAGACAACAGGGTTACTTACCTGTAACGGGAGTTCTCCGTGGACAGCAGGATAAGTCAGCCACACGAACCCACCCACCTCCCCTGTATGAGGGTGGCCTGCGCCCTAGCCAGAACGGCATAGCTAGTCACTCACTGGCCTGGCTAGGGGCGGGCCGGGGAGGTGGGATTACCTCACACACGCTCAGAAAATTCTGAGCTCTAGAGAGCACTTCCGTCATGGCGCCTTCGGATGACGTCACCAGGCGTGGCTGACTTATCCTGCTGTCCACAGAGAACTCCCGTTACAGGTAAGTAACCCTGTTTATTTCTTACAACAGAAAAGAAAATACCTGGTTTACTTGGTTAACTTACAGATACTTCTGCTTAGACCGGTCCTCTCCTGGGCATCCTGCTCTGGGTTTGGCGTTTTTAATGTTCTCGTTGAGTTCTGCCCCTTGGTCCCCGGTTCCCTGCCATCTTCTCCTTAAGGTAGAGTGGATTTTAAGGAAGGCTTGTGGTTCTATTATATATGTTTAAAGGGAGTTAGAGGTCGGGGAAGGAAAAACTGAGATGTTGAATAGGAAAGCTGGAGCGAAGGAGATAAAAACCTATAGGTAGATGCAGTAAAAGGAGATTGAGGAGTGGTTAGCAAAGAGGAGTGAAATCTGAATGGCAGAGAAGCGGCATAAATGAAGAAAACTAAAAGTGAAAGATCAGTGTCTGAGATGAATGTAGCAGAGGAAATGAAGACAGGACGTTAGGAAAGAAATAGCAAATGAACAGGAGACCGTGAGAACACCTAGGAAGGCAAACTAACAGACTGGGAGAAAGACAATTAGAAACGGGAAAACTCAAGAAGCCACGTTCTGCATGAAATTTTTTCTACATGTTTCTATTTTTAGTTTATGGCACTTTATTCTGTACTTGAAGGTCTATCTGTGTTCAGCATGTGTGACTGAAGCCAGCTGTTCTGTAATAATCCGCTTGTTTAGTTCCCAGTAGATATATTGACATTTTAGAGCCCACTGCAGTGTTCACTGTGCTGGCCCTTTCGAGGAAGACTTCTGGTTGTGTGAATTCTGGCACTTAACAACTTTTTCAGGGTTTTGTATTGCCTCATAACATGCCTTGTACTGGAGAGGGCTTATGCTGTTGTTTGAGATGACACAGGAATCGGGCATTTTTTTTGGAATAGGGAGCTCTGAGGAAATGTCCTAGTTCTGCTCTGCACCCATCTGTGGATGCAGGAATACATGTTTACAGTTAGCACCATGACTGTCCTGTGTACGGGGTCAGGAGTCAGTATTTTTTATATTTAGAGGTCTAGGCTATGTAATTGCTGCAATTTTTGCTGGGTATAACCAAGGGCAGCAGTGTCTGTTTTTAATTCTTATATAGCCTGAAAATATAAGTTGCATTCTTTTTTTTGGGCAGCTGCCTGGCTTGTGTTGTATGTGAGAGGACCCTCCCTCCCCATGCTCTAACCCAGTGGTTCTCAACCTAGTCCTCTGGGACCCCTAGTCCAGTTAGGGTTTTTAGGGTATCCACAATGAATATGTATAAGAGAGATCTGCATGCACTGCTTCCATTATATGCAGAGTTATCTCATGCATATTCATTGTGGATATCCTGAAAACTTGACTGGCCTGGGGGTTCACAGAGGACTGGGTTGAGAACTACTGCTCTAACCAGTGCTCTGAAGGCCATGGGGGCACTATCTAATCTCTTGCCTCAGAAAGCAGATTGCATTGTGCCACCACAGGAGAGACAGGGGCACACAGCTAAGGTTCATCCAGGGAACTGGTGGAGTGGAGTGGGAAAACAAACATGACCACTGCCTCGAGCTTACATTCCTCTCTAATTGCTTACCCTCAAACGTCACCCTTCAGACCAGCACTTGCTAAGCCACAACTTCACCCTGTCTTCTCCAACCTCTTTAGAAATCTTCATGCTATTGACCCTTTGGCTCTCTTCTCCACTGTCTCATCACTTTTCCTCCACTATGTCATCTGAATCTGTTGATGAGGCAGTAGCTTCCTATAATGCTGCCCGCTCCTCTGCTCTGGATGCTCTTGCTCTGTCCATGCCATGTCCTGTGAGGCATACTGTACCTCAACCCTGGCTGTCTTCCTCTACCCGCTATCTACATTCCTGTGCACATTTCAGCTGAGCACGCTTGGCTCAAATCCCACACCCTTACAGACTTTCTACACTTAAAATTCATGCTTGTGTCTTTCCAGTCAGCCATAGCACTCGCCAAACAAGACTATTATGACCATCTGACTAACTCTCTCGCCTCTGACCCTCGCCGTCTCTTTCCAACCCTCAACTCTCTCCTCAAGGTGCCTCCACCTTCGACCCCTCCTTTCCTTTCTGCCCAAACCCTGGCTATTTGCATGACAAAATCCACAAGATCACACTCCAATTCCCCATGGGGTCAGCTACTTCCCTTCCTCCCCCTCTTCACTCTGAACTCCGCCCCCCCCCCCCCCCATCTCTGCTACCCTTTCTTTCTTTTCTGTGATCTCTGAGGAGGAAACCACATACTTTTTTTCTCCTCCAAACTCCACCACCTGCTCCTCCGATCTTATTCTCACCCATCTCCTAAGCCCCGTCTCCTCCACTGTTCCTTCCATCTCTCATATTCTTAACCTGTTACTCTCCACTGCAGCTGTCCCTGCAGCCTTCAAGCATGCTGTGGTTACACCTCTCCTCAAGAAACTCTCACTAGACCCTTCCTGCCCTTCTAACTATTGATCCATCTCCCTTCTCTTCATTTCTAAACTACATGAACGAGCAGTTCACTGCTGTCTCAATTTTCTTTCCTCTCTAGCTCTCCTGGATCCTTTACAATCTTGCTTTTGACCTTTTGCATTCTACTGTAATGGCTCTTGCCAAGGTCTCTAGCAACTTGTTCCTGGCAAAATCCAAGGACCTTTACTCTATCCTCATCCTTCTTGACCTTTCTGCTGCTTTTGACACTGTTGACCACAACCATCTTGATATCTTCTCCTCGCTTGGTTTTAAGGGCTCTGTGCTATCCTGGTTCTCTTCTCTTCTCCGGGACCAAGCAGGAAGTCAGTTCTCACATATAGGTGATGTCGACACCGACTGAGCCCCACAGAAGCATCTCCCCAGCTTTCAAAGAAAGTCTTTGGGAGATGCACCATGCATGCGTGGCCCCCTTACCACCCAAGGGTGCTATCTTGCCTCGGTCTCCTTTTTTCCATGGAGCACACTGGATGTGTCTCCCGTTTCCCCGGAAAAAATGTCTCTTTTGTCTTTATCCTCTTTCCGGTATGCATACCTGTTCCTCTTCCCACCTCCAAGCCAGCTTGCTTTGGCATTGCTCCTCTGGTTCATTTTCTTGGTTTTTCTAGAGGTGTGTCCCTCAACTGGTGCTTCGAGCTCATTCTTGGCCGGTAAGCCTCGGACCTTCACCCAGATTGAAGGTTCCATTTTCCCCCATGGCTTCCAGTGGAGTCAAAAAAAAAATGTGATCAGTGCAGTAAAATGATGTCCCTCACCGACCCACATGAGTGCTGTCTCTGTTGCCTCAGGCTGAACCATGACAACTTGGGCTGTGACCTTTGCAAGTCCATGTCCACAAAGGCCATCAAGAGCCATAAGTTGCAGCAGGAGAAGTTCTTCCATAAATTTGACTCTGCACTAGAGTCCCTGGCAACACCACACTCCAGGGCCCCCTCTGGTACCTTGGTGCCCCACAATGCCCAGATTACCTTGGAGTCCCGCGGCCACAGGTTCTCTGAGAGGAACCCCTGGAGGTGGAATGCAAGAAGAGCTCAAACCTTGAAGGCTGCCTTGGAGGATGGGTCTGAAAAAGTGTAAATCCCACACCAGGCCCCGCAGTCCTTGGTGGAGGTCAGAAGAAGCGACCTTACAAGCTGTCCCAGAAGTAGTAGTCAGCGTCAGGCGACTGGCCTTGGATCTTCAAGGCCATCCTGGTCAATGACTCCTCCTTGAAGGAACAGACGCTGGGCTCGAAGCTATTGGTGCATGGGTCGAAGGCTGTGGAGCCAACTGGCATGGAGACCAGGATTGTGGCCGCCTTCCCCAGCAACAGGTGTTGATGTCCGGTTCCTACTATTTACTTCTACTACTACAATTTAGCACTTATAAAGCGCCACGCACGCAGCGCTGTACAGCTAGCCTACAAGAGGTGGCTAACATACAAGAGACAGTCCCTGCCCGTCAGAGTCATGCTCATAGGGGCTTACAATCTAGTTAGAACAGTACAAAGCATTAGTCAGCGGAAGGTAAGGTGTGGTACAGTTAGGTAGATGTTAATGGGGGTTAGGATAGGATGAGGATGGAAGTCAGGATCTGAATGCAACAGTGAAGAGGTGGGTCTTCAACCTGGATTTGAAGAGGGCCAGGGAGGGCGCCTGGCACAAAGACGCAGGAAGCATATTCCAGGCGTGTGGCGCAGCAAGGTGAAAGGAGCGCAATCGGGAGTTTGCGGTGCGGGTGAAAGGCATTGAAAGGAGCGATTTGTTAGCAGAGTGCAAGTTTCGTGAGGGGACATAGGGAGAGATAAGAGATATGAGGTACTGTGGGGCCATAGAGTGAATGCACTTATAGGTCAGTAAGAGAAGCTTGAATTGGATGTGGAATTGGACAGGGAGCCAGTGAAGTGACTTGAGGAGAGGAGTAATGTGGGCATGGCGAGGCTGGCAGAAGATTAGTCGAGCAGCATGATTTTGTATAGATTGGAGGGGAAGGAGGTGGCTCACGGGGAGACCAGCGAGGAGAAGGTTGCAGTAATCGAGGCGAGAGGCGATTAAGGAGTGGATAAGCGTTTTGGTAGTATGTTCAGAGAGGAAGGGGCTGATCTTGCTGATGTTGTAGAGGAAAAAGCGGCAGGTCTTAGCTACAAGCTGGATATGGGCGGAGAAGGAGAGAGAGGCATCAAAGATGACCCCCAGACTTCAGGCCGAGGGAACAGGAAGGATGGTAGATCCATCCACATGGACAGAGAGGGGGAAATGGGGGGGAGGAGTTGGGTGGAAAGACAAGGAGTTCAGTCTTGGCCATGTTCCGTTTCAATCGGCAATAAGGCATCCAGGCGGCGATGTCCGAAAGACAAGCAGAGATCTTGGACTGGGTTGCCTGAGAAATATTAGGGGTGGAGAGGTAGATTTAGGAGTCATCGGCATAGAGATGGTACTGAAAGCCATGGGAAGAGATAAGCGTGCCAAGGCCTTGGGTATAGAGAGAAAAGGAGGGGGGCCCAAGACAGATCCCTGGGGCACACCTACATGGAGCGGGGTAGGGGAGGAGGAGAAGCCGCCAGAGCATACACTGAATGAGCGATGGGAGAGGTAGGAGGAGAACCAGGATAGTATTGAGTCCCTGAAGCCAAGTGAGGAGAGGGTGGTGAAGAGAAGGTCGTGGTCAACGGTGTCAAAGGCAGCAGAAAGGTCAAGAAGGATGAGGATAGAATAGAGGCCCTTAGATTTAGCCAGGAACAGGTCATTGGTGACTTTTGTAAGTGCCGTTTCAGTGGCGTGTAGGGGACAGAAGCCTGATTGTAGTGGGTCCAGGAGGGCCTTGGAGGTGAGGAAGTCGAGGCAACGACGGTGGACTGCTCAATTCTAATAATTTGGATAAGAAGGGAAGGAGGAAGATGGGCCGATAGTTAGAAGGGCTAGTGGGATCAAGTGAGGGTTTTTTGAGGAGGGGTGTGACAAAAGCATGTTTGAAGTCAGTGGGGACAGTTGCAGTGGAGAGTGAGAGGTTGAGAATATGAGTGATGGAGGGGGCGATGGTGAGGGAGATGGAACGTAGGAGATGGGGGGGATGGGGTCTGATGAACAGGTGGTGGGTTTAGAGGAGGCAAGAAGTGCGGTTTCCTCTTCAGAGATCGGGGTGAAGGAGGAGAGGGTAGCAGGGGGGGAGTATGGGTGGGGGAGGAGAAATGGGGGAGAGGGTAGGTAGATGAGGGGGTAGGGAATTGGAGGGTAATTTTGAGAATTTTGTCCTGGAAGTAGTTGGCTAGGGCTTGGGCGGAGAGGGAGGGCGGGATCGGGGGCGGGGGACCTTGAGAGAATTGAGGGTGTTAGAGACGGTGTGGATCAGAGGCAAGGGAATTGGTCAGATGGATGTAGTAGTCTTGTTTGGCAAGTGCTAGTGCTGATTGGAAGGAGCCAAGCATGAATTTGAAGTGTAGAAGGTCTTCCAGGGAGTGGGATTTGGACCAGGCTCGTTCGGCAGAGTGGGCACAGATGCGTAGGTAACGGGTTGTGGGTGAAAGCCAGGGTTGGGATGTAGATCATTTTACCGGACGTGAGGTGGGAGGGGCAAGAGTGTCGAGGGCTGAGGATAGTGCAGCATTGTATGAGGATAATGCTTCGTCGACAGACTCTGAGTATAAAATGGAGGAAAGAGATGGAGAAATGGTGGAGGAGACAGTCAGGGGGTTAATATTATGAAGGTTTCTAAATAGGTCGGAGGAGACAGGGTGAGGTTGGGAAGGCGGGAGCTGAAGCGTAAATGTTAGTAGGTGATGGTCAGATGAGGGAAGGATTGATTTTTTGGAAGTTTGAGGGAGAGGAATTGGAGTAGTAGATCAAGGCAGTGGCCGTGTAGGTGTGTGGGTGCAGTGGAGCAGAGTTGGAGGTCGAACGAGGAGGTAAGAGCAAGGAACTTTGAGGCATGGGGGTCGGAGGGGTTGTCAACGTGAATCTTGAAATCGCCAAGAATAAAAGTGGGGGAGGAGGGATCCATAAAGGCAGAAAGCCAGGAGTCGAAGTCGGTGAGGAAGGTTGATTTGGAGTTGTCGGGTGGGCAATAGATAACAGCTACATGGAGGGGAAGTGGTGTGAGGAGGCAAATGGAGTGGACTTCAAAGGAAAGGGGAGAGTGTGATTGGGGTGGCAGGAGGGGTTGGAATTTGCAGGAGGGGGAGAGTAGGAGGCCAACGCCACCACCGCAGCCAGTAGATCGAGGTGTATGGGAGAGTTGGTAGCCCCCATAGCAGAGAAGAGAGGCAATGGATGCGGTGTCATCTGGGGGGAGCCAGGTCTCAGTCAGGGCAAGAAGATGTAGGGCATTAGAGAAGAAGAGATTGTAAATAAAAGTAGGTTTTTTTTAATGACTGAGCATGCGTTCCATAGGGCGCAAGTAAATGGGAGAGCGGAGGGGGGAGGAGAGGGATATGGATAAGATTGGATAAGTTACGTGTGGATTTCTTATTAGAGTAGCGTTGGGGGCTATTTCTAGGGTAGTACCGAGATTTAGAGGGAGTAGGGTGTGGGTGGATATGTCTAGGTGTATGTGCTCTCCAAGAGGGACATGAGGGGGGGTAGTGAGGGATAAATTGATGGTATCAGATAGGTTATGTGGGGGATTATATTTGGGGGTAGGGTTGGAGTTGACATGAAAGGTTGAGTGACTGTGGGATGAATGGGGGAGAGCGAAAGGAGGGAGGAGTGGGATGTGGATGAGATTAGATAGGGTACGTGAGGAACTTTCTTTAGTGTGGGAGAGAAATCGGGAGGGGGGGCCAGGGTTGGGGTTGATATTACCTGATGAGAGAAGGAGAATGAGTATTAGGGAGCAAGGTAAAGTGGAGATAGTACGGCGGAAGCGAGGATGGGGTTGCCTAAGAGAGAGGGGGGTAGGTTGAATGCGGGGGATGGTGTGAAGAAGCTCAAGAGCAGGTGCTAGGCTAGGGGGCAGAACAGAGGGAGAAGTGAGGAAGGTAGAGAGGGGGGCAGATTGAATGCAGGGAATAGTGTGGAGAGGCTCCGGAGTGGGTGCTAGGCTAGGGGGCAAAGTGGAGGGAGAAGTGAGGAGGGTAGGGGAAGGGCAGGGGGAAGAGGAGGGAGGATGTTGATAGGAGGGGAGGCAGTTGGGGAGGGAGAGGAAGAGAATGACAATGAAATGTGGGGCCATGATAGTGGGCAGCAAGGTTTGAGCAAACAATGGGTAACAGTTCTACATGGGCAGTGGTAGCAATTCAAGCAGCAGTGGGTAACATTTCTATGCAGGCAATGGTGACAGTTCAAGCAGCAATGGGTAGCAGTTCTACGCAGGGTAACAGTTCTAAGGAGGCAATGGTAACAGTTCAAGCAGCAATGGGTAGCAGTTCTACGCAGGGTAACAGTTCTATGCAGGCTATGGTGGCAGTTCTGCGCAGCAATGGGTAGCGGTTTGTAAATGGGGGTGCTGGTCGTGAAAGTCCACAGTCTTAGCAAAGGCAAAATAGTATTATGACTTGCAAAGGAGTGTGGGAGTTGTAGTTCATTCATACCAGAATCAGCCGTTCACAAAATAATGAGTTGTGATGCTCGAGTGTAAGCAAAGAAAAACAGATTTTATTCATGGGGTTAATTCTCCCACACAGATTTACTTGGTAACACAAAAGGACACTTGCTTCAAGTATTGTACTCAGGAAAAACAAAACATGTTATAAGGTAACTGAACTTCTTAAGCAATAAATCAATAAATCCCTTGATGGGAAACAAACGGTCTTTTTGAATGGCTCCTGCTAATGACCTTCTTAGCAGTGCTCCAAAAGGCAAAAACAAACCCAAAAGAAGAAAAACTGTTCTTTATCAAGGATAACTTTCTTCTATTCACACCCACAAGGAAGAAGTTTCCTTCTAGAGCTCACGTGCACTTGTGCCTGGCTCAATTACAAATAATTAGCCAGCTGCAAACCCCTTTTGCTGGTTCTCTCTCTCTACGTGGCTCAATCCTACCCTAAAGCTTTCTTGCAGAGACTTTTCTGGGTAGATAAAAGAACAAGTTACAGTTCCTTTTGGTGATTGTTGTATTAGTGAGAAACTACTTTAAAACAGCAGCCTAGACAGGGACTAATCCATGTATTCCAACTGATCATTTGATAAATCTCCTTCTTCCTCAAATATCATGGAATCAATATCATGGTCTGGCTCAGAGGAATTCCTTAATTGATCACTCTCAGGATAATATTTGTTTCCCTGCTGTCTTCCAGATGAAGAACTAGGGCATAGGTCAAAGTTCATACCTGAGCTTCCCTTGCTGTTAGGTTTCCTCTCCTGGTATCCTGGCCAGTAAGTAGTCCAGCTTTTATGTCCAGCCTTCCAATCAAGATCCCTGGACACTGGGTCTCTCTTCACATACCTTCTTGCAAAGGTCTTAGGGCCCCTTCCAAATGCAGTCGTCTCCCTCAAAGGTGCCGTTTGGGAGTTCCTGGCTCTATAACCCCAATCCTCTGGCTTCCTCCAGTCCAATGGAGTATGCTTGCCTCTGGAATCACTCCTAACACACGTACTGCTGTGGGCTCCTTTAGACCTCAAGATGTCTTTCTGGTCTTCCTTCCATGTTGCTTCGGCTGTTGTAGTTCTCTCTCTTCTTTCTCCAATGGCTTCTGTTTCTGGATCTGCAGCTTCTGCCTGTGCTCACCGTTCTCCCTATTCTTACCGTCCTCCCTATTCTGTCTCTGTGTAGAGTATCTTTTACTTTTAAAGTGCTTAGAGGGACACTCCACCCTAGCACAGCCCAGGTGTGCTGATTCAAGCCCTGCCCTTGGAGATGAGTGATTGGGGATTACCTCATAGCTCTCCTGATTGAACACACGTTTCCCCACTTCAGCCCTTGTAGAGGCTGTTTGAAACCTGGTGCATTCTGGGACTGGTAGTCTTTTATGAAAACATTCTGTTTTAGTATTTCTACCAGCAAAGACAGGTTGCTTGTTCAAAGCCAATTCACCTCTTTTATAGCTCCCTCCTGAACTATGATAAGCTTCCTTATCACAGGTTCTACGCAGGCAATAGGTAACAGTTCTACGCAGGCAATGGGTAACAGTTCTACGCAGGCAATGGTAGCAGTTCACGTTCTAAGCGACAATGGTAGCAGTTCTATGCAGGCAATGGTGGCAGTTCAAACAGCAATGGGTAACCGCTCTACGCGGCAATGGTAGCAGTTCAAGCAGAGAGCGATCGTGCTTACTCAGATCCAGGGGGCTGCAGTGAAATGGAAGAGTAGGATGGATGGACCACACCAGAGCGCCCCCGGGCCCATGCCTAAGGGCCATGCCAAAGGACCCTCTGGCGTGGCCCTCAGGCATGGGCCCGCCCGATGGAGCATGCCGCTATTAAAGGGCCGCTGCCCTTTGATCTCACTGAGCTCTCCGGCAGTATGCTCTGCTCCTCCGATGAAGCACGCCGCTATTAAAGGGCCACTGCCCTTTGATCTCACTGAGCTCTCCGATGGTGGCGTGCTCTGCTCCTCCGATGGAGCATGCCGCTTTTAAAGGGCCGCTGCCCTTTGATCTCACTGAGCTCTCCGGCAGCGTGTTCCTCCGGTTTCTGTGCCCTGTAGACTGGACCTTCGACCTCGAGGGCTTCCCCGGTTGTTGAGCCAATCTCAAGTGCCACCGACCTTGAGAAACCCATCTGCATTGGGCGAGAGGTCCCTGTCCCATTCCTTGGGACACCGGTCCTCTCCGGTGAGTGCATGTGGCTTGGACCGCAGGTCTTCCAGGGATCATGGGCCTTTGGGCTCGAGTCCCAATCACGGGAGCCACAGAGCCTCTAGCCTCGAGTCAAACTGGAAGATCGAGGACAAGGAGACCTCGGACACCCGGCGACACAGAGACATGCCCTCAGACCAGTCTCCAATGGTGTCCTTGCCTTTGTGCAGGATATGGCAAAGGCATTCACATTTGAGACAGAGGTGGAAGAGGATTCCTGCCTGGAGGAACTTGAGATCCTCCAGTATGAGGCCCCTCTAAAGGAGGCCCTCACAGTGCCTGTCCCTCTGATCCTTGAGCGCCGCCTCCTCTGTATGTGGGAAACATTGGTGTTGATGCCCATCATGACCAGATGGCTTGACTCCATGTACTGAGTCCGCCAAAGCCCAGGTTTCCAAAAAAGCCATCTCCCTCCCAGTTCTGTGGTCGTCGAGTCAGCCATGCATCAACTAAAGAGCCAAAAGACTCATTCCTTGGTGCCCCTGGGTAGAAAACCCCAGATCTTGAATGCTCTCGGCCAAAATTGCTACCAGGGCTCAATACTGGCTTGCCAAGTCCAATCCTACCAGTTGTATCTTGGTATGTGCCTCAAGGAACTGGCGAGGGAGCTCGCTGGTTTCTCTGCAGGCCTCGATGGGGAACCTCTTCAGCAGTTCATCACTGGCCTCAGCAGTCAAGGATTTCTCAAAGCTTCTGTCTCAAACAGCATACAATGGCTTTGAATCCTCAGCCAGAGTGGCTGCCGCGAGCATCGGGACCCGACACCAGGCATGGCTGCAGTCGTCTGACCTTGAGCAATGGGTCCAGGACAAACTCATCGATGTCCCTTGCACCAGAGAGAACCTCTTTGGAAGATCCATGCCTGACAAGGCTGCAGAGATAGAGACTGAGTTTCTGACCAGGACCAGACTCTCTAAGAAGACCTCACTGCAGCCCCGTAAGACAGCCTCAGGAAGAAGCTTTTTTCTGAGAAAAAAAGGTTTTTTTTCGGCAATGCCCCTCAGTACCAAACCTTCTCTGCCCCAGCAGGGACAACAGACCAAGGGGTACCGGCCCCGGCCCAGCCTGGATTGCTTTTTTGACTCCTTGGGCATGGCCGCCTCTCCCCTAGGAGGAGGTCCTCAGCAGCTTACAGGGGGGCATCTGACCCTGTTTGTCTATAGGTGGTCCTCCATTACCACCAATTCCTGGGTACTGCAAGTACTCAAAAAGGGTTTCCTCTCCACCTGCAACAGATGCCACCCTTGTTCTTCCCAGGAGAACCTGTAAGGCCTCTCCCTCACCAGACTGCTCCTCAAAGAGGTTGACAGCCTCCTTGAGGACAAAGTGGTGGAACCAGTGCCCAAACATCTCTGGGACAAAAGCTTTTACTCCAGATATTTCCTCATTCCGAAACGCACAGACGCCATCGGGCCCATCCTCAGCCTGCAGGACCTGAACAGATTTGTGGTGAGGGAGAAGTTCAAGATGCTCTCCCTTGGAACACTGCTGCCATACCTCCAGCAGGGAGACTGGCTATGCTCCTTAGACCTGAAGGATGCTTATACACACATCCTGATCCATCCCAACCACTGACAATACCTCCAGTTTATGGTGGGAGGAGATCACTACCAGTACAGGGTGCTACCCTTTGGGCTGGCCTCATCGCCAAGGGTCTTCACCAAGTGCCTAGTGGTGGTCGCAGCCCACCTTCATCTCCAAGGGGCCTTTCTTTCCCTACCTGTATGACTAGCTCATAGTAAAAGACAGCAGATAAAGACCAGTATGATCCATCTAGTCTGCCCAGTACAATAGCAAGAGTAGGTGCACCTGCCACTCTGTGCAGGCCACCTCTCCCCATGTCTTTGTTTAGGGGTAAACCCACCACTCCATGTAGGACACCCCTATTTATTGAGAAATTAGATGGTTCCGTTTATTTTGATTTTATCCTGTTGCTGTAAAGGGATCCACTGTGTCTGTCCCATGCCATTTTAAATTCTGTCACCGTGGTTGCCCCCACCACTTTCATCGGGAGGGCATTCCAAGCATCCACCACCCTTTCTGTGAAAAAGTATTTCCTGACATTGCCTTTCAATTTACCACCTTCAGCTTCCTGTTATGCCCTCTAGTTTTACAGCTTCCCTGTCTTTGGAAGAGGTTTGTTTGTTCATTATTTCCCTTTAAGTATTTAAAGGTCTGAATCGTATCTCCCCTGTCCCTCCTCTCCTCCAAAGTGTACATGTTTAGGTCTTCAAGTCTCTTCTCATAAGGCTTCTGACGCAGGCTCCAAATCATTTTGGTCGCCGCCTTCTGAACAGTTTCCAGTCTTTTTACATCCTTTGCAAGATATGGTCTCCCAAAACTGAACACAGTATTCCAAGTGAGGCCTCACCAGTGACTTGTACAGTGGCATTAGTACCTCTTCCTTTCTGCTGGTAATTCCTCTTTGTATGCAGCCCAACATCCTCATGGCTTTTGCCACCGTCTTGTTGTACTATTTTGCCAGCTTGAAATCTTCAGAAATAATCACACCAAGGTCTTTCTCCTGATCCGTGCACACCAACCTCTTGCCCCCTATCACGTACATTTCCCTTGGATTTCTGCTACCCAAGTGCACGACTCTGCACTTCTTTGCATTAAATCTTAATTGCCAAGCATTAGACCCATTCTTCCAGCTTTTGTAGATCTTTCCTCATGTTAACCACTCCCTCGGGGGAGTCCACTCTGTTGCAAATTTTTGTGTCATCTGCAAAAAGACAGACTTTTCCATTCGGTCCTTCAGCACTATCATTCACAAATACATTGAACAGTGCTGGGCCCAGGACCGACCCCTGGGGCACACCGCTAATCACCTTCCCTTCATCCGAGTGAGCTCCATTTACCATTACCTTCTGTCGTCTGTCAGTCAACCAATTTCTGATCCAATTTACCATCTTGGGATCCATCCCCAAGCTACTGAGTTTGATAAGCCTCCTATGAGGAAACAGTATCAAAGGTTTTGCTGAAATCCAGGTAGATGACATCCATCGCATGCCCCTGATCTAGTTCCTTGGTCACCCAGTCAAAGAACTCAATCAGATTTGTTTGGCAAGATCGTCCTTCGGTAAAACCATGTTGCCTCGGATCTTGCAACCTGTTGGTTTTGAGAGAGTTCACTATTCGCTCTTTCAGGAGTGCCTCCATTACTTTTCCCACCACTGAGGTAAGGCTCACAGGCCTGTAGTTTGACACTTCTTCCCTGTCACCACTTTTGTGTAGAGGTACAACATCAGCCATTCTCCAGTCCTGAGGAACCTCTCCTGTTTCCAGAGATCTGTTGAAAACATCCTTTAACGGCCCTGCAAGAACCTCTCTGAGCTCTTTCAGTATCCTGGGATGTAGCCCATCCGGTCCCATGGCCTTGTCCACTTTCACTTTTGCAAGTTGTTCTAACATTTCATCTTTTGTGAATGGTGTGGTATCTACTTCATTTCCATTTTTATATTTGGGAGTCACAGGTGGTCCTTCTCCAGGACTTTCTTTAGTAAAAACAGAGCAGAAGTATTCGTTTAGCAATTTCGCTTTTTCAGTGTCACTTTCCATGAGTCCGTTCCCAGCACTTCTGAGTCCTGCAAGTCCACCTCTGATCATCTTCCTTTCCCGAATATACCTGAAGAAAGTTTTGTCGCCACACTTAACATCTTTAGCCATTTTTTCCTCTGCCTTTGATTTTGCTATCCTTATTTCTCTCATTGTCTCTTTGAGTTTGATCCTGTATTCATTTCTGTGTTCCTCTGTCTGTAAGCTTTTGAATTTTGTGAAAGCTGTGTTTTCTGCCTTTATTTGAGCAGCCACTTCTTTGGAAAACCAAATAGGTTTTCTTCTCTTGTTTTTGTTTACTTTTCTTACATATTTATCTGTTGCCCCTTTTATTGCCACCTTTAGTTTAGCCCATTGCAATTCCACTTCCCTTGTTTCGATGCAGTTGCGGACTGGCTCCATACGTAAAACCTTCGAATCAACCACAACAAGACAGACGTCCTCTTCATTACGAGGAACCAAGATTTCACTCCCCCACTCTCGCTAAAAGTGAAAAATGCAGCGCTGATAGCCAAACCCACAATCCGCTACCTAGGTGTCACCCTGGACCAACGGCTGGACATCAAAACCCACATAAAAAACACAGTAAAGAAGATATACCATAAAAAATGGACACTACGGCATCTACGACCACTACTCGACCCCATTGACTTTCGAACAATCTATCAAGCCCTAGTAATCCCACACTTCGATTACGCTAACGCAATCCTATATGGACTCCCGCAAGCAACGCTAAACCCACTCCAGCTTGCAGTGAATGCAGCCGCAAGAGTTCTATATGGAGCATCAAGGATGGACCACATCACACCAAGTCTGATGAAACTCCACTGGTTACCTATACATGCCAGACTTCATTACAAGATCCTAGTTATGACCTTCAAAGCCTTACATAATCAGCCTCCCATATTCATCACTGGGTTGATCCACACTAAACCTCCTAACAGAATCAGAAGATCCACAGCGGTGAACACCCTAATAATCCCGAAAGAAACAACAAAATGCACAAAGGCAACATCTAATAGGGCCTTCATGATCTATGCTCCTACAGTTTGGAATGTCCTCCCTCCCCACAGGCATGCGAGTCATCACCAACCTGACTCAATTCAGGAAGGCACTGAAACATCACCTGTTCATAAGTCACTACTATGGAAATCTATAGAAATCAGGAAGCAAGCACTCTCTCCAGTCACCTTGATCCCCCCCCAATAACTCACCTGCACGAAAAGATGCAACAAAAGCCCCACCTGCCCAGCCCCGAATAGACTATAGTTGGAAAGTATAGTAATCAGTGCAAATAATTTGTAAAATGGCACCCCAGTTATGTCCAAGTTTTAGTTCCTGTTCACTGGAAATACAATGCAGCCCGACTGCTCTGTATATGGTTCTGTTAAATGTACACCGCACTGATATGAATAGCGCGGTATAGAAGAGACGCTAAATAAATAAATAAACAAAAAATCTCCTTCCACCCTGTCAGCTCCTCCTTTAGGTACTCAGCCATTTTATTGAAGTCTGTGTTTTTGAAGTTTAGGACATTGAGCTTGTTATGATTGGCCTGTACCATAGCTTTTATCTCAAACCACACTGTGTGATGATCGCTGCTGCTCACAGGGGCACTCACACAGACATTTGACATGCTATCACTATTGGTGAGCACTAAATCCAGCGTTGAGCTTTCCCTGGTTGGTTCCATCACCATTTGTCTAAGTAATGCATCTTGGAGAGCATCCACAATTTTTTTGCTCCTTTCCAGATTTGCAGGAGTAATCCAATCCACATCAGGTAGTTTAAAGTCACCCAATATGATCGCTTCCCCCTTTTGGCTATCTTGGCAATATGTATAATCAATTCGTTATCTATCTCTTCAGTTTGTGTCGGAGGTCTGTAGACTACAGCAGTATGTATGACTGTGTCATCTCCTCTTTCCAACACAATCCAGAGCGCTTCTTCTTTTCCCCATGCCCCCTGCATTTCAGTAGCTTTAATATTGCTTTTGACATACAAGGCTATTCCTCCTCCTCTTCCATTTTTTCTGTCTCTTCTGAATAGATTATAGCCAGCTATGGCTATATCCCAATCATGCGATTCATTAAGCCATGTTTCTGTAATGGCCACAATGTCCAAATCCATTTCCACCATTAGGGCTTCCAGGTCCGGAACTTTGTTGGCTAAGCTTTGAGCATTTGTGCTCATTGCTTTCCAGCATTTAACTGGCTTGTGTGTATTTTGCATTGATTTTGTTCTGCCCATATCTTCCCACTTGTTTTTGATGTGTGGCTTAAAAGTGTGGCTGTTTCTGATTTTAATCTGCTTTTGCAGGGGGTGGCTTCCAGAGCTTGACCTTCCACATCCGTCACCCCCTTTTTCTAGTTTAAATGCATATCCACATACTGCTTGAATTTTTCACTTAGGATTCTTTTCTCTATGACAGAAAGATGTAGTCCATCAGCACAGTATAGTCTCTTGTTGTTCCATCTGTTACCCCAGTCGCCTATAAATTTGAATCCTTCTTGTTTGCACCAGGTCTGGAGCCATGTATTAAAGCTGTTTATGCGATGCAGCCTTTTTGCCCCCTTACCAAGCACAGATAGAACCTCTGAGAATGCAACAGTGTTAACAATGGGCTTGAGTTTCTCTCCCAGAGATTGGAAGCCCTTTTGGACTGTAGAAGCACTGTTTCTAGCCAGGTCATTTGTGCCCAAGTGGATAACAGCATCAAGTTTGGAGTGTTCACTTTCTGTGCTAAGTACTTCAACAACTTGGTTTGTATTCCTGCTGGCTGAAGAGCCTGGGAGGCACTTGAATATCTTCTCTCCTTTGAACTGTGTTCCCAAGTTGGTGCCACTGATGATGGAATCACCAAGTAGTAGTAGTTTGCTGTTTGGTGAGGTTTTCTTCATATTTGGTCCTTTAGCAGGAGATTGGGCATTGTCTATCTTATTTAAGGGCCCTTCAGTTTCTTTGGATTGGGCATGCTCATTCACCAAGGCAGAGAAGGCATTATGCAAGGATATCTCATGATGCATAGGTGTCACAGGTTGCAATCTACCAGAACCCACTGTGATCCATTTGTTCCTGGGGCGTTTGATTCTTTGTGGGAGCGGTAGTGGACTTTGTTCAGTTTGTATTCTAGAAGAGGTGCACTTCATTGCAGCCAGTTCCTCCCTCAGTAGGGTTACCTCTTTATGCATGGCAGCTAGGTCTTCCCTTAGTAGAGTCCGTTCTTTATACATGGCAGATGACCTGAGGCACAGAGGACAAGCTCTTAGGTTCCAAATGATTCATCTTAGAATGAATGTACTGCAGTTATTGCACTGAATACATGACATGCTGAATAAGCAGTCCTAGAGGGAGAGGAGGAAGAAGAAGAAGAAAGGAAGATGATGTGGGCTTTAATCCAAGTTAAAAGGATAGATGGCAATGTATGCAATCACTATATAGGCAATTCAGCCCCTGGGGTGGGTGGAGTGAGGGGTAGGGTGAGCGGGAGCCTAAGTGTCTCTGGCCAGTAGGCTGTTCCTGAACAGGGGGCACCCACAGATATCTGCTCCAAGGCTACCCAGGAAAGCAGTCAGTCAGAATAAGCAGAAAAAGCACAAGAGGCGAGGTTGTAGGTCACTGGTTTATTGAAAATAGAGCCCCAACGCGTTTCGGCAGGAATGCCTTCTTCAGGGGGCACACATCTTAAAAATAAAACACATAATATCAAACAAATAATAAAAATCAAAAGTAGAATATTGATATTAAAAATACGTGAATAATAACATAATTAAAACCATAAAATATGTGAAAACAAGTATATAAATATATAGCTGTATGAATGTATAACGGATATAAACAAGCATTAAAACTTGAAAACTCAAGCTCAAATTGAAACTATAAAATAACTTGGAAAACCAAAATGAATAATCAATATAGACTATGGTACATATAAAAACAGATAAATAGTAATAGTACTTGTAAAAAACATATAAAAGAACCATAATAGGATATGAATAAATAAATATATGTTAGAGACCGAAGAGGAAGTACTTACAGGAGGCACAGTATACCATTCAGACTTTGCAAAGACTCCATCTGGAGATACTATTTGAAACAAATGTAGCCCAGAACCAGATTGACATAGTATCATTCAATGATTGAATTTTGAACACATAGGAAAACAGAGACAAAGATACTCATTAATAATTATATAATTAATAATTAGCATTAATAATTAGCAATTAATCAGACAAATACATTGTGGAGGTTATTAATTGTATGATAACTAAAATTTCATACCAACAGACAGTGATGATGTAAAATCAACATTATGAGCATCAATAAAAAAGATATGTTTCAAAACGGGGAAAATAATAATGTGGGCAATCTAACTTATAAACAAAGTGGAGAGTGAAGGATTCCAGGACAGGAACTCGTAAATTGTTTAAAATTCATTCAATATAGTAAATAATCATGTAATCCAGCAGTACCATATTACTAATAGTGATATAACTCAGATGGCAAAAAAAATGTTTTATAAAAACTCATATTGCTACCAAGAGTTCATATTTAAAAGGCTTCTTTTTGAAAAGATGTCTAAGAGCCTTTTTGCTCAGACGTTGTGTAACAGTTCAAAAAACAATAGTTAAAGTGTATAAAAACGAGGGAAGAAAAATTTTTTTTGAACAAAGCAAAGAATTCTAGGAGAGGAGCTCGTAGATAGTGCAACATGTGGTCCAACAGTACCGAATAGCTAATGCAATATAGCTCACATGACAAATAGTTCAAAAATAATTACACTACTGAGCGTAGTACATATTGGAAGGCTTTTTTTTTTTTTTTAAAAAGAAGAGGTCTATATAACTTTAAATGACATTAAATGACAACCCTGAAAAAGTAATAGTGGAAAAGTATAAAATGTTAGAAAGTGCAAATTGTAAACAGAGCGAAGGATTCCAAGACAGGAACTCTAAGAAGTATATATCTAAAGTATATCTACTACCGAGCGTAACATATTTTAAAGAGCGTTTCTACAAAAAAGGACTTAAGAGCCTTTTTCGAAGCATATTTTGATTCCATGTTCTCGTACATAAAAATACTGTCAATACAAAGCAAAGCAACTTTTAAACGGCGTTTGTTTTTAAAAGGAAATCTAAATATCTTTTGTTTCAACATAACTGGAAAAATGTTTAGGTTCCACATTCTTGTGCATAAAGAGCTGTCAATATAAAGAACAGCCAATGTCAATTCTCCGGGGATCTGATTAAAAAATGGCACCGGCAGACAGACGAGAGAGTAATGAGTGTAAATACCTGAAATATACAGTTTTAATGATTCAGCGTTGTAGCAGCGGCTCAGAATATGGAATTGTGCTTTAACCGGCACATAATGATCCCGCGTTCATCCTGGTACATTTATAGGACCTTTGACACATGCTCAGTATAAGTATCGCAAAACACGGAGTAGTTAAAATTAAACTAGTTGAAAAACACATATAGTAACATTATTGAGCCAAACTTCAAATAGATAGAAAACAACAACAAAAAAAACAATCATGCGTCATGCATAAAATGTACACTCGTAGATAAAATAAGGACATCTAAAAAGTAAAAAAAAAAAAGGGTGAGGGAAGGTCCCTGCGGGTTCGCAAAGCCGATTATCAAATTTGGAGAGCTCAGCATCATCGCAAGCAACAGCTCACATTATAAAGTAACACTGTATATGGCGCAAATAAATTATGCACTAATACAAGTGCAAATATAAATGGGCTATGACTTATACTTGATCATAAAAATTGGGCTAGTAAAAACACAAGGCAACATCAGTCAACCAATTGTGTAAATAAATAGATAAAAAGATAAGATTCTAAAAACCTTAAATAGAAGATCTAAACATCTATTATTTAACATATACATGCAGCCTATATGTGAGATCATTCGTTCCTTTGGAATCTCCTGCCTGATCTATGCAGATGTCCTCCTGTTTACGCCTTTCGACGTCATGCACCCTGACTTCACTGCCTTAGTTAACTGTTTCAACATGATCACTGATTGGCTCCTAGAACAAAACCTTCGTATCAACTTCAAGAAAATGGAGGTATTATTCATCACAAAGAACAAAACCTTTTCCCCACCTGAATCATTAAAGGTCAGAGATGCAGAACTCCCAATTAAGACTGCGATATGCTACCTGGGTATTACACTTGATCAACGTCTTGACTTTAAAGCCCATATAAGCAACACTGTCAAGGCTATATATTATAAGATTAAGATGTTACGCCACCGAAGACCAATGCTGGCACATGAAGACTACCGAACAGTATTCCAAGCTCTGATAATTCCACACTTCGACTATGCAAACATCATTCTGCACAGGCTCCCCAAAAGTGCCCTAAACCCGTTGCAGCTTGCGATGAATGCCGCTGCACGTGTCCTTTGTAGAGTATCCAGAAGAGACCATATAACCCCTACCTTAAAGGACCTTCACTGGCTGCCAATAAGATGCAAAATCTCCTACAAGGCACTACTCCTCACATTTAAAGCCATCAATGGGATATCCCCCTCATCCCTCACTACACTCATTACCCATACCACCACCAACAGGTCAAGAAGGTCAATAGGCGCCAACACACTAGCAATCCCGATTGAAGCGACGAAATGCACGCAATCAACTAGAAACACAGCATTCACCTTCTACGCTCCAAGGTGTTGGAATAATCTTCCGTCCAATGAGAGAGATCTCACACAATTTAGGAAAGCCATTAAACATCATTTATTCCTATTGTACTTCTCATAATCCAACTGCACCCATTTCTCCTGGACCTGTTGGATCAGGAGGTCTCTTCTCCCTTTGCCCAAGGGGCCATAGAAGAGGTTCCTCTTCTTCAACAAGGGACAGGATTCTACTCCCCTTATTTTCTCATAACAAAGAAGACAGGGGGATTCAGACCTATCCTAGATCTGAGAGAATTGAACAAATGTCTGTACAAGGAGAAATTCAAAATGCTTTCTCTAGGCATTTTCCTTCCATACCTTCAGAGTCAGGATTGGCTTTGTTCTCTAGATCTCAAGGATGCGTACACACATATACTCATCCACCCATCCCACAGAAAATATCTAAGATTTCTGTTTCAGGGAAAACATTTCCAGTACAGAGTACTTCCCTTCGGTCTAGCCTCTGCTCCAAGAGTATTCACCAAATGCATGGCAGTTGTTGCCGCATTTCTAAGAGGTCTGGGAATTTTTGTATTCCCATATCTGGACGACTGGCTCATCCGAGCTCCATCTCAGTCAGAGGCCCAGATTTCCCTGGACCGCACAAGGCACCTTCTGCAGTATCTGGGACTGGTGGTAAACCTTCCCAAGTCTCAACTTACCCCTACTCAGTCTCTAGAATTCATAGGGGCCCAGTTGGACACCACCACTGCAAGGGCCTACCTGCCTCAAGTCCGGGGCCAACGTCTGCTGTGCTTGGCCTCCCAAGCTCAGTCCAGCAGTCACTTGACAGCCAGAGAAATGCTGCAACTTCTGGGCCACATGGCCTCCACGGTACACGTGGTGCCCTACGCTCGTCTTCACATGAGAGCAGCTCAATGGACCTTGGCCACCCAGTGGTCTCAAGCATCAGGAGCGCTCTCCGACCAAATACCTCAAAGCGTCTGTTTTGGTCCCTCCAATGGTGGATGTCCACCAAAAATCTGTTGTTGGGGGCCCCCTTCCAACCTTTGTTGCCCCAAGCAACCCTCACAACAGATGCCTCCCAAACAGGGTGGGGAGCCCATCTACAATCCCTCTCCACTCAGGGTACTTGGTCTCCGCAGGAGACCACCCTTCACATCAACCTCCTGGAACTGCGAGCAATCTTCTTTGCCCTCAAAGTCTTCCATACCCTCCTTGTAAACCTGACCGTCCTAGTTCAGACAGACAATCAGGTGGCCATGTTCTATGTAAACAAACAAGGAGGGACAGGCTCTCTGTCGCTTTGCAACGAAGCTCTCAGATTATGGGCCTTCGCCAGAGAGCATCAAATTCATCTTCTGGCAGTATATCTTCCAGGGGTTCAAAACTCTCGGGCAGACAGACTCAGTCGAGTTCTGCTCCCACACGAATGGTCCCTACATATGGACCAGATAGGCAAAATCTTTCAGGAATGGGGAACCCCGGACATAGACCTCTTTGCAAGTCCGTGGAATGCCAAACTTCCCCGGTTCTGTTCCAGGACTCCGTGTCAGGAAGCTCAGGCCAACGACGCCTTCCTCCTGCATTGGGGTCAGGAATTCCTATATGCCTTTCCACCCATTCCTTTGATTCCCAAGACTCTGTTCAAACTCCAGAGGGATTACGGATCCATGATCCTCATAGCTCCACGCTGGCCACGCCAAGTGTGGTTCCCTCTACTTCTGCATCTCTCCCAGGGACCCTCCCTGGACCTGGGAGCTGCGCCAGACCTTCTCTCTCAGGAGAAAGGGACTTTGTGGCACCCAAACCCCAAGTCCCTACACCTCAGAGCTTGGTTACTGAAGGCCTTAAGCCTTCATGACTTCAATCTTTCTCAACCAGTGAAAGATATCCTGCATGCCTCTAGGAAACCCTCCACGAGGCGTTCCTATGCTTTTAAATGGAAGCGCTTTTCCATTTGGTGTGCTCAACAGGGTCTTGACCCTCTAGCACTTCCTTTGAATTCTCTACTAGACTATCTCCTGCATCTTTCTAATGCAGGCCTTAAGACGAATTCAGTGAGAGTCCATTTGAGTGCTATTGCAGCATCCTTAAAACCTATAAATGGACAACCTGTCTCCTCTCATCCGCTTGTTGCAAGATTCATGAGAGGCCTGACTCTAACTAAGCCTCCCATCCGACCTCCTCCGGTAGCATGGGACTTGAACCTAGTTCTAGGTCAGCTTATGAAGCCACCTTTTGAGCCCTTACACTCCACCTCCTTGAAATTTCTTTCATGGAATGTAGTTTTCCTCATTGCAGTCACTTCAGCTCGTCGCATCAGTGAACTGCAGGCTTTAGTGGCTAATCCACCTTATACTAGATTTCATCATGATAAGGTGGTCCTTAGGATGAACACCCACTTTATGCCCAAAGTGGTTTCGCCTTTTCATCTTAATCAAGAGGTATATCTACCTGTCTTTTTTCCGGCTCCTCATGCATCCAGTGCAGAGAGGAACCTTCATACTTTAGATTGCAAGAGAGCTCTTGCCTTTTACCTCAACAGGACTCAGCCACATCGAAAGTCTTCCCAGCTTTTCGTGGCTTTTGATCCTTCTCATTTGGGACGTCCAGTCTCCAAACGTACACTTTCCAATTGGATTGCTCAGTGTATTTCCTTTGCTTACCAGAGTAAAAACATTTCTCTGGAAGGCCATGTCACAGCTCACAATGTGAGAGCCATGGCCACTTCTATGGCTCATCTTCACTCTGTCTCCATAGATCAGATCTGTCGAGCCGCCACATGGGCCTCGGTTCATACCTTCACAGCCCATTACTGCTTGGACAAGGACTCCCGCCGGGATGCCTTGTTTGGTCAGGCTGTCCTCAAACACCTGTTCCATACTTGAACAACTCCTGCCCACCTTCCCAGGATGGGTGCCTGAGATCCATACGAAGATGGCGAACCCTTGGAACGGGATCTCCCAGGCATCTTAGCTAGGGAGTCCCCATATGTGAGGACTTATTCCTGCTTGTTCCTGGAGATAGCACAGTTACTTACCTGTAACAGGTGATCTCTGGGAACAGCAGGAATTAGTCCTCACAACCCACCCTCCTCCCCTAGGAGTTGTATCTTCTATCTATCTATCTTCCTTTCCTCTCTCTATTGTCTCAGCTATAAACTCGAACTGAGGAGAGCTGGTCAGGAAGGCGGGAAGGCAGCGCGCATGTGCAGTGGGAGGCCCCAAAAGCTTCCTTTCAGGGAAGCTGGGGAGCTTTCCCGCGCAGGCTCCGTCGGTTCCGACGTACCCATATGTGAGGACTAATTCCTGCTGTTCCCAGAGATCACCTGTTACAGGTAAGTAACTGTGCTTTATTCCCCCAAGGGAAAAAAGTTGTATCCATCTTCTACCCATTCTGCAGATGTTTCCAAAGATGGGCAACATCACACCAGGCTAAGAAAGTCAAAACCTCAACAGACTCAGCAAACCCAGCAATTGCAGGATTTCTGATATTTTATTCATTTTTTCTGTGTGAGGTTTAGAACTTTTGAGTCCACTTCTTTTCAACAGAAGCATCCAAAATTCATCTCGTCCATGCTGAAATATCAGTCATTCATTGACTCAATCCTCAACTCTGGGCATGAATCTCTTGCTGCAAGAGATTTCTATCCTTCTAGCTCTAAGAGCTTTTAAGGACTATCATACCCTAGAGATCAAGTTCCTCCTTTTAAAACAAAAGGAGGCCTAACAACTAACAACAGGGTGAGCTATACCCTTCACCTTGACAGTTTACTGTACGAGTATATCTCATACTTTTAACTGCAAGGGGGACCTTATCTCTTCAAAGACTTACCAAATTGTAAGCCTTCTCAACTCTGTATTACTTCTACCCCTCTTAGCCCAGACATTCAGTCTCTAAGAGTACTGCTACTCATCTGGAGGGCTTATTCCCTAAGCCATAGGATTTTCTTCAATACCTACTCCAGTAAGTAGTTTTCATACAGAGTTTTCTCCCCCTGTGAGGTTCATCATCTTCTCAGATATCTGTTTAAGGTAGCTTTTCGGACAGAAGTTGGGTATCACTACTCCAGATTGTGTCTCTCGGTCCTCTCCAGTCCATAGGACCTAACGTTTTATGCTGCCTTAACAGATAATTCCAAAAGGGGTCCAGAACTCATTTGGATTGTTTTTTGTTGCAGGCTTCGGGCCTGTCTACTATTCTTAGCCACCTTCAATTCTCTTTGGCTTCAACAGAATAGATTAGGTTGCACACTGGCAATTCAACAGCCAGATCTAAGCAACCTACAACATGCTCTCTGCAAATTCTACAACAAAGCTCTGCAACTGTGGGCCTTTGCCAGAGAGCCTCAGAGCTACTCCTAATAGGTAGCGGCCAGATAGTTAACAAGGGCTTCAGCTGGTAGATTCTACCAGTCATACTCCTACATGACTGGTTTTTTTCCTACTCTTACCATATTCCTTAAAATTTCCTTTTAAGAAAAGGTAACCAGGGTTTAGACCTCGTGAAAGCGTACAAAATTGCCCAATTACCTGGTTTGTTCCACATTTCACTGGAACTTCCACATCAGGGATGCATTTTTTTCACTGCAGTTGGTCCTTATTCACTACTTTCCTTCTAATTCCCATACTTCATGGTAGCTTATGTTGAACAAGAAAACGCTTGATACTCATATTGCCCTCATAAAGAGGCAAACATGGTATCCCCTTATATTGCGTCTTTTTCTCCAGCTACTATTTGAAATTATAGAAGGATCCAGACTTGCTGTTTTAAGACTAAGGATCTCCTCTGCACTCATTCACGTACGTCTCAAGACCTGGTTATTTCAGGGGCTAGATCTTTCAAGAAGTCTAGTCCTACCCCTGTAACTGAAGAACATAATATCAGTTTCCACGAAACCTCCTCTATAGTTCTTCCATATTTAACCAGACGATATTCTCAAGTAGGTCTTAATCCGTAGATCCACCCGTAGATCTTAAGTACTAGTGTATATAGCTCTATGTAAATATTTTGTATATATCGTGTAAATAGTTTCCCCTGTTCTCCCATTCTTGATTATTCCCTTGTTCTATGTAAGCACATTGTGATATTAATGCATTGTTGCACTGTTCAGTTCTAATGTAAACCGCACTGATCTTAATACCGCGGTATATAAGAAATATAAATAAATAAATAATCCTTGTTATTACGTCAATCTCTATACATCATCTGACTTTGAAAGATCTTCAAGAAGTTGAGAGTTCAATGCCCTAGTACAAATGTCTTTGTCTTTCATTGGAATAAAGGTGGTCTTAAAGACCTATCCCCATTTTCTGCAAAGGGTATTTCTGCCTTTTCATCCAAACCAGTCAGATTATCTCCACTCTTTCCTAGGACCTTATTCTGCTCCAAGGACAAGAAGTTCAAGTTTTTGGACTTTACAGAAGCTTCAGCTATTTTCTCAAAAGTCCAACCTCATTGAACTCCCCCGGTACTCTTCTGGAGTTAGTTCTGGCCATGAGGGCTTATCTCTTCCTGTATTGCAAAAATTTATTTTATTTTTTCCCTCTACTTCACATTGAGGGAATCTCTTTGAGGATAATATACTGGCTCTCAACCACAGATCCATATTACCCTCAACATGTATTTTTGCAATATTTTTGAGTGAGATCCACATTAGAAAATTGGAATTCAATATTTTTCTAATATTTATGATTACACAAGGAATCCCCTCTGGATACCTTGTTTAGTCAAGCTGTTCCACAGCACCTCTTTTATTCTTTTCTAGTTCAACTCCTACCCTCCATCCCTTGGATGCCTGAGGTTTTGAGGGATAAGCATGGCCATCTTTAGATTTGCAACATGCTGGGGCCTCCTCCAGGCATCTTAGCTTGGGAATCCCCATATGTGAAGACTCATTCCTGCTTGTTCCTGGAGATAGCACAGTTACTTACCTGTAGCAGGTGATCTCTGGGAACAGCAGGAATAAGTCTTCACAACCCACCCACCTCCCCTAGGAGTTGTATCTATCTATCTTCCTTTCCTCTTTCTCTCCTTTGTCTCAGCTTTAAAACTCGCAGTTCTCTCTCTCTCTCTCTTTTTCTCTCTCTAATTTGTCTACTTCCCTCCTTTGGTCTCAGCTACAAACCCAACTGATGAGAGGAAAGTAAATGGGCGGGAAGGCAGCGTGCATGCGCGTGGGATGCTCCCAAAAGCTTTCTGTTTGGACGCTGGGGAGCGTTCCCGCGCAGGCTCCGTCGGTACCGACGTACCCATTTGTGAAGACTTATTCCTGCTGATCCCAGAGATCACCTGTTACAGGTAAGTAACTGTGCTTTATGGAAGAACTTATAAAGTTAACTGATATGAACAATTGGCTTACAGCTAATAACTTTAAGGTAAACCCAGATAAAACAGAAGCGTTATTCATTTTTAATAATCAAAACTTAAAAACTCCTAAAGAAATCAATATACTAAACAAATCTATAAAGATCAGCGAGGAAGTAAAATACCTTGGTATAATCCTAGATAAACATATTAACTTAAAATCCCATATAAATAAAATTACAGCTAGAGTATACCATTGTTTAAAAATCATTAGGAAACTCAAGCCAATTTTACAACTAAATCACTTTCGAATGGTATGTCAAGCAGTTATAACACCACTCCTCGACTTTGGAAATATCCTTTATCAAGGTCTTCCAAAACATACTACCCATCCCCTCCAACTGGCACAAAATACCACCGCAAGAACTATAATGAATTCTCCAAAATATGAGCATATAATTCCCTTGCTTCAAGAATTGCATTGGCTTCCAATCACTATGAGATCGAAATACAAGAACCTTATGAACATTTTCAAAATTTTGCACGAATCATCAGCAAACGTTCTAACAACTATTATCTCTAAAGATATAGGTTCAAGACCCAGACGCTCACAGTCTACTTAATTCCCACTTGAATTTTAATAGATCCAAACAAATGACATCTAATAGGGCTTTCTCCTTTTTGGCACCACAACTATGGAATTCTATTCCTAATGATTTAAGAAATCAGTTTGATATCAAAGATTTTCGAAAGTCCCTTAAAACGTACTTATTTATTGAAGCATATGGCAACTAATCTGACTCTATTAGAACAAAATGTTTTAACCATTTAAATTTTAAACTTCTTATAATGTCTAAATTATTTTAACATTTTGTAAGATTGCAGTTATTTGTTTTAATGTAATTGCAATGAATTATTATGAAATGTAATTTTGCTGTAGTTTATGTAATATACTGTAACGTATAATTTAATGTAATGTACTGTAATTTACTGTAATGTACTATCTTATTGTCTCCCCCCCCTCGATGTCCCTTTTTGTCTTGTTGACCACTTTGATTGAAGGATAAGGTGGTAAATAAAACTGATTAAATAAATAAATATGCATACAAAATTTGTCATGCTCCGTAAAGGGCACAAAGGAAAGCCCTTTTTCTAGGACTTCTATTTCTATCTTATTTAATTGATAGGTGGACAGATTAAATATACCGCCTATACATCGGAGTCCGATGTCCTCTTGTGATGAAAGTCCCGGTCCCTCCCTCTCCCTCTCCCTCGAGGGGGAAGGGGAGGGCGGAAATCCTTGTACCTGTGGGGAGACTGTGGTGGTAATGAGTTTGGATACATGTAGGTTTTCTTGCTCCCTTTCCAAAGAGTGTCCATCTGAAAATCCTGTGATTTTGGTTTCTGTTGTGGGGGAATCATGGAGGAAAAACGTGGAGCTGAGGAGTCTACAAAGTCATCTGTGAGGTTGCGACTTCTTTTTGTGCTCCTTTCCACATCTGGCTCTGGGGAGAAGAGTCTGGTTTTAGTCTTCGTTTTTATAGGAGGAACAGATTTAGTTACTTCAGTAGTGCGTCTATGTGACGCACTCCTAGGGCGAGGATTGCCACTAGGGTCTTCCCAATCTTCAAGCAAAATCCACAATACGATATCTGGGTGTCACACTAGATCAACACCTAGACATGAAGACACACATAGGTAACACAGTTAGAGCAATCTACTACAAGATCCGTTCACTCAGACATCTATGCCCCTTGCTTGAACCAGATGATTTCCGGACAATCTACCAGGCGCTGATCATACCTCACTTTGATTACGCCAATGCCATATTACAAGGACTCCCACAATCCACCTTGAACCCTCTACAGCTTGCAATGAATGCTGCAGCGAGGGTTCTCCATGGGTCATCTAGGAGCGACCATGTGACACTCCTTCTGAAACAGCTACATTGGCTTCCTATACAGGCCAGGATAGTTTTCAAGACCGTGTTACTGACCTTCAAAGCTATCAATGGGCTCTCCTCCTCCTCACTAACAGATCTCATTCACACCATAGCCCCTAATAGATCAAGAAGATCCACAGCAATAAATACGCTAATAGTCCCGAAGGCATTAACAAAATGCACCTCGACAACAGCAAACAGGGCCTTCAGTCTCTACGCTCCAAGATGCTGGAACGCTTTACCACCAAACATCCGAGCCATCACTAACCTAACCCAGTTTAGGAAAGCCCTCAAATACCACCTCTTCCTCAAATACTTCTCTGATAACAAGGAATCAATTCACTCAATCGAATGTATCTACACCAGCATACCTAGTCAGCCAGACTAACACTCTTATCGTGATATCCTTGATTACTGAGACCTATGTCACATATTAATGTTACCCGTATGTAAATAGTTACCCACTTTGTATATTTTATCCTATGACACCTGTATGTAAATAGTTACCCCATTGTTATCCAAGTTCGCTGTCCTGTTAATTGTAAACTCAGACCTGTTATGTTTTGAGAGTTTTTGTTCCATGTAAACCGCGCTGATGCCGAATAGAAGAGAAATAAATAAAATAAAAATAATAGACTGTGCCTTCCTTATAGTCCTCTTCATCACGTTTAAACTTTTAAAATTTTCTTTCCTTTACTATTTTTTTATATTCAATAGTATTTCTATCAAAGTCTTTCTTCAGTACTTCAAACTTAGAATCATTACGTGTTAATGAATCCATTTTTTATCTATTAGTGGTTTTAAAAGTTCTGTTTTACATTTAGAGGTATTTATTAACAAGATCAGAAGATCTAGTGAGCATTTATTAAGAATTTTCACCCAATTGGTCATAAAAACAGAGTCCGTCTTTAAACATTCCTGGGGCCTTAACATGTAGGCCCCTAGGAATAATCTTTTTGCGACAATATTCTAATAATGAAGATGCATGCATTTCTTCTCGAATAAATGTTTGAGTTAAGCGGACCAGTTCTCCCCATTCTTCTTGAGTTGTTGGACCTCCTTCTTCCTCCGTGAAGAAGGGGTCCTCAGGTAACATAGCCTGTAGATCATCTTCTTTGAAGCTTAGGATGTCCTTCCATGGGGAGAACATTGCTCAGAGAGCAACAGGAAACACAAGGAGAGCAAACAAAAGCCCTCACAGCGGAAATCCAGAAAAAGCACAAGAGGCAAGGGTGTAGAAGGTCACTGGTTTATTGAAAATAGAGCCCCAACGCGTTTCGGCAGGAATGCCTTCTTCAGGGGGCACACATCAAAAATAAAACATATAATATCAAATAATAAAAATCAAAAGTACAATGTTGATATTAAAAATACGTGAATAATAACATAATTAAAACCATAAAAACATATGGAAAAAAGTATATAAATATATATCTGTATGAATGTATAACAGATATAAACAAGCATAAAAACTTGAAAACTCAAGCTCAAATTGAAACTATAAAATAACTTGGAAAAACAAAATGAGTAATTAATATAGACTATGGTACATATAAAAACAGATAAATAATAATAGTACTTGTAAAAAACATATAAAAGAACCATTATAGGATATGAATAAATAAATATATGTCAGAGACCGAAGAGGAAGTACTTAGCAATATCCCCAAATCCAACAGTTAAACTTTATATTAGTAATATCCCTAAAACAGACAGTTAAACTCTATATTGGTAGCTAGAAACCAGCAGAGATAAGAAAGAATATTATAGTCTTAGCTTTTGGCTTTGTGAGGGCTCCACAGCTCATGCAGCTCATAAGGGGAGGCACAGCTGCAGAGGTGCACCACGCCACCAAACGCACCATCCACATCCTCCAGCACCTGGGGTTCATCATCAACTACCGCAAGTCCCACTTCTCTCCAGTTTAGTGCCTGGAGTTCATAGGGGCTCAGCTAGACACCCTCCAGGTCAAAGCCTTCCTCCCTCCGGAGCGGATAGAACACCTCAGGGTGCTAGCTGCAGAAGTGCAACACCACCAGTCAGTGCCCACTTGGCTTCTCTGCCTGCTGGGCCACATGGCTTCCACTGCCCACGTGACCCCATACCCTTGCCTGCACATGAGAGGGGCTCAGTGGTGCTTCCACTCCCAGTGGACACAAGCCGCAGGCAGGCTTCAAGACAGGGAAGAGTGACACACCAGCTGGCAGACTCCCTCGACTGGTGGCAGCTCCCCCGCCACCTTCAGGCTGCGATACCCTTCCAGGCATCCACCCACCGGAGGGTCTTTATCACGGACACCTCCCTGCTGGGATGGGGAGCTCATTGTGAGGACCTCTGCACTCAAGTCAGTTGATCCTAATTGGTGTGCCAGTTGCAGATCAACTTCCTGGAACGTCAGGCGATATTTCTGGCCCCTCCAAGCCTTTTGCTAACAATTGCAGCACCAGTCAGTGCTGGTCCAGATGGATGACTATGTCGCATTGTTCTATGTCAACAAGCAAGGAAGCACGGGGTCGTACTCCCTCTGCCAGGAGAACGTAGCCCTCCACTCATATGTAACACACAATGGGATGCTCCTGCGGGTGGTCTACCTCCTGGGCCAGGACAATGCTCTGGTGGACAGGCTAAGCAGAGTCCTCCAGCCACACGAGTGGTGACTGGACCCCAGAGTGGCCTCCTGGCTTTTCCAACTCTGGGGCATCCTCCTAGTGGACCTCTTCACCAGCCCAGACAACATGCAGTTATCCCGCTTCTGCTCCCCACCAGCCGCACCTGTCCCGGGTGGTGGTGGATGCATTCTTTATTCCATGGATGGAAGGCCGTCTCTGTGCCTTCTTGCTGACACCGCTGGTCGCCAAGACCCTTTTCAAGGTCCAGCACAACAGGGCATCACTGATACTGGTAGCCCCCTTCTTTGCCTGTCGACAGCATCCCCGATTCCCCTGGGCCGTGCCTCAGGACTACCTTCACAGGAGGAGGAGGGCTCTCTCCTGTAGCTCAACCTGGGGTCTCTGTTGCTCATGGCTTGGCTTCTGTAAGGGTAGTTCTAGTTCCCTTCAACCTCCCCATGAGATGTGGAGGGAGGTCCTTCTAGTCTCCCACAAGGCCTCCACAAGAAGGGTATATGCCCTAAAGTGGCATTGATTTTTGGTGTGGTGCACCGAGAGGCAGGCAAACCCATTCTCCTGCTTGGTGCAGCTGGTACGCCAGTACCTACTCCACCTGTCCCAAGTAGGACTGAAGTCCAACGTGGAATGCACTTGAGCACTATTGTGGTGCACCACCACTCTGAGGGCAAGCCCCTCTCAGCTCAAACCTTGTTTCTTGTTTTCTGCAGGGCCTCATCATGTTCTAGCCCCCCGTCCGCCCACCAATGGCAGAGTGGGATCTCAATGTGGTGCTTTCACAGCTCACTAAGCCGCTGTTTTAGCCCCTGGCTACTTGCAACTTGCAGTACCTCTCCTGGAAGCTTATCTGTCTCATGGCACTCACGTAAGCTTGCAGGGTCAGCGAGCTTCAGGCTCTTATGGCAGAGCCTTCCTACATGAGGTTCTACAAGAACAGGATAGTGCTCCGCACACACCCCAAATTCCTGCCAAAGGTGGTGTCTCTCTTCTACCTCAATCAGGAGGTGGTGCTTTCCACCTTCCCAAGGCCTCATGCCAGCAAGATGGAGACTGTTCTCCATACTGTGGATTGTAAGAGGGCCCTGTCCTTCTATCTGCAATGGACTCAGGGCCACTACAAAGCATCTCAACCTTTTGTCTCCTATGACACCAGTTGACTGTGGCTTTCAGTGACCAAGCGAACTCTGTCCACCTCTGTGGCAGACAGCATTGCCTTTGCCTATGAGCAGGTTGGGCTCTCACTGGACCATTGGGTTATGGCACACCGTGTCAGGGCTATGGCTGCCTCAGTGGCAAATCTGTGTTCTGTACCTGTGACAGAAATCTGCCGGGCCACTGCCTGGTTTTCAGTCCATACCTTTGCAGCTCAATACTGCCTGGAAATGGAGTCCCGATGGGACAGCGCCTTCAGCCAGGCCGTACTCCATAATTTCTTTGGGATGTAGGCAACTCCTGCCCTCCAATCCTTCTGTTTTCAGGCTGCCGGAGTGCTGGTTCCCCGCCGGACACTTGGGTCTTGCAAAAATCTCTCAGTTGGGGCTCAAATGCTGCAGCTCACAGATTATCTTCTCTGGTCACCCATGGCATTTTGTATAGGTCCTTGGTAGCCTGTAGCTGGGGAGTCCCATATGTGAGGACTGACTTCCTGCTTGTTCCTAGAGAAAGCGTAGGTAGTTACCTGTAACAGGTGTTCTCCAGGGACAGCAAGAATCAGTTCTCACAACCCTCCCTCCCTCCTCTTGGAGTTGCTTCTTTACCATATTTTAAATGTTGCCATCTTAATTATCATTAGACTGAGGCAAGATGGCACCCTTGGGCAGGAAGGGGACCACATATGGGTGGTGCATCTCCCAAAGGCTTTCTTTGAAATCTGGGGAGATGCTTCCGCACGGGCTGTGTTGACATCACCCATATGTGAGAACTGATTTCTGCTGTCTCTGGAGAAAATCTGTTACAGGTGAGTAACTATGCTAGCTCGCCCATCGCTCCTTTAGTGTGTGTTCTGGTGGATCCTCTACTCCTATCCCACTCTCAGTTGGTGTACCCCAAGGATCTGTCTTGGGTCCACTCCTTTTCTCTCGCTGTACCCAGTCCTTTAGTGCACTCATTTCTTCCCATGGCTTTCAATACCATCTTTATGCTGACTCCCCCCATATCTGCCTCTCTATACCTGAAATCTCTCTGGCAATCCAGGCCCAGATTTCTGCCTGCCTTTCTGACATTGTTGCTTGGATGTCTCACTGCCGCTTGAAATTGAACATGGCCAAAACCGAGCTTCTTATTTTTCCACCTAAACCCTCTCTTCCCTTCCTCCTTTCTTAGTCTCTGTGACTAACTCTCTACTCCTCCCTGTTTCCTCAGCTTGCAACCTTGGGGTCGTCTTTGACTCCTCTCTCTCCTTCTCCACACACATCCAACTGATAGCTAAAACCTGCCATTTCTTTCTCTATAGCATTAACAAAATCTGCCCATTCCTTTTGACACTTATCCACTCTTTGGTCTCCTCCCGTCTAGACTATTGTAGCCTACTCCTTTCTGGTCTCCCTCTGAATCATCTCTTTCCCCTTCAGTCTGTTCAGCACTGTGCTGTGTGACTAATCTTCTGCCTGCCGCCTCATGCTCATATTACCCCTCTTCTCAAGTTGCTCCATTGGCTCCCTATCTGTTTCCGCATCCAGTTCAAACTTCTCCTGCTGACCTATAAATGCATTCACTCTGCAGCTCCTCACTGCCTTTCCTCTCTTATCTCTCCCTACACCCCTCTTCAGGAACTCCGCTTTTCTGGCAAATTGTTTCTATCTATGCCCTTTTCTATTGCTAACTCCAGACTTCGCTCCTTTCATCTTGCTGCTCCTTATACCTGGAACAAACTACCTGAGTCTGTATGTCAGGAACCTTCTCTGCCCCTTTTCAAATCCAGGCTGAAAACTCACCTCTTCGCTGCTGCTTTCGGATCTTGATCTGATGTCCTTTGTATTTCCTTACATTCCCTCTAGAAGTATCCCTTGTCTACAGCTATTTTGTTGTCTGTCTTGACTAGATTGTAAGCTCTGATGAGCAAGAACTGACTTTTACATGTATCTGTGTAGCGCTCTGTACATCTTGTAGTGCTATACAAATGCTCAATAGTAGTAGTAAACATGAATCGAACGTTTACTTTTTCAGAAAGTATAAATACTACAGGACACACCATGAAGTTACAAAGTAATATGTTTAAAAGAAATAGGAGAAAATACTTTTTCTTTCAATGTATAATTAAGCTTTGGAACTTGTTGCCGGAGGTTGTGGTATAAGCGGGAAGTGCAGCTGTGTTTAAAATTGGTTTGGACAAATTCCATCAGGAGAACTCTATAAACTGTTAGGGTAGACCAAGCAATGTTTTTTCTCTTATTCCTGACGATAAGTAGCATGGAACTGGCTACTTTTGGGATATGCCACTGTTGGAAACAGGATATTGGGCCTAATGGACCTTTGGCCTGACTCGGAGTAGTAGTAATTATGGGCCTAATATTCACAAGAATTTAGCTAGTTAGAAGGATCTGCTAACTCACACATGGATACCTACCCTCATACCTCAAACAAGCATCTATAAAACCCATTCTGAAAGGCAAGAACCTAGATATAAAGGACCCTAACTCGTATCGACCAATATCAAGCCGGCCATTTATAACCAAATTGAATGAAAAAGTAGTCCAGCAACAACTCTCCTCTAGACCTTCAGTCCAGTTTCAAACCTAATCACAGTGTGGAAACACTATATTGCTACTGGACACCCTAATCACTGGTATAGACAACATACGACGAGGTTTAATCCTATTCTTCATCGACCTTACTGCAGCCTTTGTCTCTATCAACCATAGTATCCTGCTACAAAGGCTTCAAGAAATAGGGATCCATGGAACAATGATGAATTGGTTCTGATCATACTTATCAAACTGAAAGCAACAAGTGAGATCTGGAACCCCACAATCTTTTACACAACAACAGGGTGTTCTGCAGGGCTCGGCCCTTTCAGCATTACTTTTCAACATATATTTAAAACCACTCTGTAACATCATAAAACACAAAGTCCAATACAGAATATATGCAGATGACATAATGGCTTTTACCCCAGTAAACATTGGACAACCTGATTGCACACAGATCACTTCATGCATTGAAGCAATGATAGGATGGCTGAAAGAACAAAATCTCACTATAAATTTAAAAAAAAATCAGGAATGCATTATTCTCCCCACCTGGGTCCATAAAAATCTTCGACCATACTCTATCAATCAAGCATGAGGTCAGATACCCCGGAATTACATTTGACCAACAACTCAACTTTCAGTCCCATGTGAAGAGAACAACCAAGGCAGTCTATCAAAAACTAAGAACCATACACAAACTTAAGCCTAGATCTGCTGGTACTCGGTGATAGCGACTTCAGAACAGGCCATAGTAACACCCATATTAGACCACTGTAATATAATTTACCAAGGTCTCCCAAAGAAAACAATATGCCCACTCCAACTAGTACAAAACACTGCAGCTCACATAGTAACTGGAACAACAAGGTATTGCCACATAACACCCACGCTACAGCAGCTACATTGAAGATAATTAACAATCACCACCACCCCCATATCCTCCAACCAATGATCAAGAAGATACCTGAGAACATTATAAGAACCACTTCAAATAACTCTGGACATCCCTGCAAGCAAGATGAAAGCCACACAAATGACGTGTAAGAGAGCATTCCCCTTATACGCTTCACCATTATGGAATGAACTATCTACCTCAATAAGAGCCATTAAGGACTTAGACTACAGGAAAGCAATAAAAACTTTTCTCTTCATGGACTATTATGGACACACCCTCGAATACCAGGCCATACTTAACTATAACAGACTATAATCACAATTCCTCCTCCCTAGAAGACCAACATTTCCACCCCAACTCAAACTAGCATCTCCCCACCCAGACAGATTACCCATGCCAAGTACATAATCTGCTCAAAATACTCCCCACCATATGCAGTTGCTCTGCTGTAGACCACCTCCTAGCTCTGTATCTTTCAGCCCTCTCTACAAAATAACTAGCTTTGTATAGACCATTTGCTGCGTTCATGTTGCTCACTGCTCACATGCATGTGAATTGTTTGGAACCCCATATAACCATCCAAGTTTAGCACCTTTGTTCTATGTAACTTTCTTGGTTCATGTTATATGTAAACTGCTCTGAATTTTATGATAGGGCAGTATAAAAAAACTGTTAAATAAAAAATGGTCTAATGCTTGGCAGTTAAGATTTAATGTGAAGAAGTGCAGTGTCATGCACTTGGAAAGCAGAAATCTGGGTGAAATGTACGCGATGGGGGGAGAGAGATTGGTGTGATTATTTCTGTGGATCTCAAGGTGGCAAAACAGTGCGACAAGGCAGTAGCAAAGGCCAGGAGGATGCTGGGTTGCATACAAAGAGGAATTTCCAGCAGAAAGGAAGAGATACTAATGCCACTGTATAATCGCTGGTGAGGCCTCACTTGGAATACTGTGTTTAGTTTTGGAGACCATGTCCCAAAACTAAAACTAGTCCTACAGGTGCTCCTTGTGGTCTTGGGCAAGCCACTTAACCCTCCATAGCCCATGTTCCCTGTAAAATAGTTATCTCCAAGTTATAATACCCTGTTCAATGTAATTTCAGTTTGTTCAATGTAAATCGCACTGATGCCGAATAGCGCGGTACATAAGAGAATGTAAATAAATAAAATAAATAAAAATGTCTTGCAAAGGATATAAAAAGACTGAAAACTGTTCAAAGGAAGGCAACCAAAATGATTTGGAGCCTGCATCAGAAGCCTTATGAGAAGAGACTTGAAGACCTAAATATGTACACTCTGGAGGAGAGGAGGGACAGGGGAGATATGATTCAGACCTTTAAATACTTAGAGAAATAATGAACAAACCTCTTCCAAAGTTGGGGAAGCTGTAAAACTAGAGGGCATAACATGAAGCTGCAAGAGGGTAAATTGAAAGGCAATATCAGGAAATACTTTTTCACTGAAAGGGTGGTGGATGCTTGGAATGCCCTCCCGATGGAAGTGTTGGGGGCAAATACAGTGACGGAATTCAAAATGGCATGGGACAGACATAGTGGATCCCTTTACAGCAACAGGATAAAATCAAAATAAACTTAACTAACTAATTTCTCAAAATACAGGGGTGTCCTACAAGGAGCGGTGGGTTCACTCCTAAAACAAAGACATGGGGAGGGGTGGCCTGCACGGAGCGGCAGGTGTACCTACTCTTGCCATCTTACTGGGCAGACTAGATGGACCATACTGGTCTTTATTTGCCGTCATTTACTATGTTACTATGTAATAAATAAAAATAAAATAAATAACAGCATGAACCTCACTAAGCCAGTGCTGAATATCCCCACAGATTGACTCGGAACAATCCGAATAGTGCTGGGATGGTGTCCATGAGTGGGGCTGGGACAATTCCATCACCTATCCAGACAATGGCAATTTTCAGCCCGCTAACCAGATAGGTAACCGCATAAAGTTAGGACAGGACAGGTCAATGGCTGTTCTTACTTTGTGGTTTTGGTTAGGAGACTATCACTGCTGACGAGATAGCAATGGAGGTTGGGAGTGAAACCAGGTGTTCAGTGCCGGTGGATATGTGCCATCCAGTGCTGAATATTTGGTTTCTGGTTTGTCTTCAGCAGCCAGGCACTTTCTGACCGCCGTGTGCTGAATATCGGGGTCCTTTGTTGTCAGGGCATCAGATATCCTTGTGCTGGCCCTGAGAAAAGATGGTCTCTAAGTGTAAATTTACATTAACATTGTTTGCCCTTCAGAGCCCAAAAAGACCAGGGATGCGAGTTAACCTCAGTGACATGATGTGGCAGTGCTTTTATATATGTTAATACCTTCTTGTTGAGTTAGACTAAGGTCCTGATTCATTAAATTTTAATGCTGACTGTATTTCCAGCCCAGCCGTATCATTCTGTTCACAGGCAATGCTCGCACCAGCTTTAGCAGCTCTATAAATAGCCAACAGAATGCCACTTGTAATAGATTTTAAGATAGCATGTTATTCTTGGCTAGCGTGCAAGTGTTTTATGGCTGATGTTAATAGGCAATTTTAATGCTGTTAAGTACCAGAAAAGCCTTGGAAACCAAATGGAAATGTCAGTAGTGAGCGTTTGGTAAAATATTTTTGTCAATTAAACTAAACCCCCAAAGCAACATCAGAATGAGTTGTCTGGTGGCGTGTGTTTATTTTCTGTCTTAGACTCCCCGCCATAACGTTTTCCCAAAATGGAACCGTTCTGGAAACAATAAGGGAATTTCCTGTTTACTATAGTCGCTGAAAACAGTTATGAAACTGGCAAACATGTAGACATTACCTGTTACTGCCATTTATAATAGCAGTTTTATGCAGAACTGTAAAAACAATGGGGGCTATTTTCTTAGGTGGTAGTTTCTTTTTTTTTTTTTTTTTGTAACTTAAATTTTTATTGGTATTTCTGAGCACATATAACAGCCATTAGCATACACAATTTACACCTCAATACCATCCCGAATCACAAATACACATGTCCAATAAACAGGGCAGATTCAAACAAACAGCTACAAACTTTACAACCAGGTAACATCTTTCCCCTCCCACCCCCCATTTCCCTCCCCCCCTTCAAACAGCCCGTGCTTCCAAATATAGCAACAGGGGTTGCCACTGCTTATTAAACTTTTCCCCTTGACCCCTCTGAAGCGCTGTCAGACGCTCCATATTTAATACCCTATGTATTCTGGAATGCCAGTGAATCAACTCCAGTGGCTGACTTTGTTTCCACTTCCATGCTATTTCACACCTAGCCGCAATAATGCATGTGATCATTGGCTTACGCCATCTGAAAGTTAGAGTGGTAGGCCACACCCCCAACAAAAATAAGGATGGACTCAACTCCGGTGTTACCCCAAAGATCACCCCCATTTGGTCTCTTATCGTCCAGTACCGGTATACCACTGGACAATCCCACCACATATGTATATATGTCCCCCGGGTGCCGCATCCCCTGCAACAAAGGTCCGGGGCCCCAAGAAACATTATCTTATATCGTACCGGAGTATAATACTATCTCATCAATATTTTGTAAGCATTCTCCTGAATGGCGGTACATAAAGAGGACTTAGATGCCTCCCTATATATTGCTGTCCACTCTTCCTCGTCCAACTGTACCCCCAGATCTTTTTCCCACTCCATCATATAGCTAAGCCTGCCCTCCCCCTTTCTAGCCCTTTGGAGGCTATTATACAGCAAACGAATCAATCCACGAGAGTGATGATGCCCAAGCCATAGGGCTTCCAAATCATTCGGTCCCTCTTCTATCTTTGCCATGTTATCCTTCTGACGTAAATAGTGCGCCACCTGTAGGTAGGCAAAGAAATCTCTGGTCCCCAGCTGAAACTCGGCCTTTAATTGCTCAAAAGATTTAACATCCCCCAAGTCAGTCAATTGCATAAAGTTATCCAACCCTTTCCTTGCCCAACCTTGAAATAAGCCCTCCCTTCCTGGACTGAAGGCAGGGGTAGCCTTGATGGGCGCCAATAGTGAAGCCCCTACCCCAATATTGATCCGCCTCCATTCCCTCTGCCATTCTCCCCATAAATGTCGAATAAAGGGATTCGCTGTCCACTCCCCATGCAACACACCCTTCTGCAGCCAAGGTAGATACTGGAGGCGCCAGCCCTCCACCCAAAATTGTTCTATAGCATGGAACCGTTTAGTACTCGCAGACTCCCGCCACTCCATTACCTGCCTCATCTGGGCAGCCAAATAATAATCAGCAATCTCTAACATCCCCAGTCCCCCGGTCCGTCTGGAGCGGTACAATATTCGTCGCGCTATGCGCGGGGGTCGGTGCCGCCACACAAATAAGAACATTTTTCGTTGTAATCTCTGTAGCACTATTCTAGGTACCCACACTGGTAGTACTTGAAAGAAGTACAACAGCCTAGGCAGCACCATCATCTTGAGCGCGGCTATTCTTCCTAACCAAGATATCTCCTCCTTATTCCACTTGTCCATATCCCGTTCTATCTGGCCAATCAGGGAGGGATAATTCGCCCCATACAACCCCGCCAGATCCTCAGTGAGGCGGATTCCAAGATACTGGACTGTCTTTGAGGCCCAGCGAAAATTATAGTTCCCTTTCAAATGCTCCAACATAGTATCTGATAAGCTTACATTGAGCGCTGCCGTTTTATCCCAGTTGATTTTAAATCCCGCTACCCTCCCATATTGTTTTAATTCCGCCATATATGTTGGCAGTGCCATTAAGGGGCTAGCCACAAACAACATATCAGCGAACAATGCCACTTTGTGCTCATCCATGCCAACCCTTAAACCCTTGGCGTCCACATTGCTTCTTAACCTTCTCGCCAGCGGTTCCATAGTTAAAGCAAACAATGGGGATAGCGGGCAACCTTGTCTAGTTCCCCGTTCCAATCGAAAAAATTCAGAGTATCTTCCATTGATTTAACGGCTGCCACGGGGTTAGCATATAAGGCCTTGATCCAAGCCATCATATTCAATCCAATCCCAATCTTTTCCAGTACCGCAAACACAAAGCTCCATTCCACCCGGTCGAAAGCTTTTTCTGCATCTATACTTAACAATAACAATTCCTGTTTTTGTTGCCTCGCTGTCCACATCACTTGAATAGTTCTCCTAATATTATCCCCTGTGTTCCGCCCATGTATGAACCGGTTTGGTCCGAATGTATAATCTTCGGCAGTATAGCCCCAAGCCGATTCGCCAGCACTTTTGCTAGGATTTTCCCGTCCGTATTCAATAAAGAAATTGGGCGGTATGATCCACACAAAGTGGGGTCTCGGCCCGGCTTTGCCAAAACCGTGATCCCCGCCTGCTGCATAGAGGGTGCCAATGGTTTTCCTTGCAATATCTCATTGAATAGTCTCTGTAGCAATGAGGCTAGCCGTTCCCCAAATTTTTTATTAAAAATAGCTGGAAAGCCATCTAGCCCAGGTGCCTTATTCAAAGCCAGTCCCTTAATTACCAGACCGATTTCCTCCAGCCCAATCAGCTGATTAAGCAATTCCCTATCCGGCTCTGATAACTCCGGGATTGCATCACCCTCCTTCAGATAATCCTCCGCTCGCTGTGTCAAGCCCCCTAGCGAACTAGTATGTAATGTTTTGTAATAGTGCACAAATTGCTCTCTAATCACTTTAGTGCTAAACAGTTGATCTCCCGGCCCTTTAATTTTTACTATAGTTGATCTTCGTTCCTGGTCTCGTAGCTTCCTAGCGAGCAATGTGCTAGCCTTATTAAATTCGTAATAATGTTGATTAATTCTCTTTAACTGGTATTGGATTGTCTCCGTCCGCAACGCCATCAATTGCGACCGGGCACAATCCAGTGCCACCCGCACTTTTATTCCGCCATCACGTTTGTGACACCTTTCCAGTTCTGAGATCTTTTCTAGTAAGCGGTTCTCCTGTCCCTCTCTCTCCCGCTTTTTCCGCACTGCCCACGATATCAATTTCCCCCTTAAAACCGCCTTTAGCCCGTCCCACTGTATCTCCCAGGCCACCTCCCCTGTATCGTTCAACCGAAAGTACTCGGAAATGGCTTCCTCAATATCTTTAATGACCTCCTTATTCTGCAGGAGATTTTCATTAAGCCGCCAGAAGGCCTGGCCTTCCGTATCCTGCTCTCCCCCAAATTCCACCCATATAGGGCCATGATCTGTCCACGTTATTGGCTCACTTTTTGCTCTAGTAACCTTACGGGTCCAGTATTCATCACCTAGAAAAAAATCAATCCTGCTATAACTTTGATGCGCTGAAGAATAGTATGAATAATCTCTCTCCTGAGGATACATCTGGCGCCAAATATCACACACCCGGAATTGCGCCATTAGCTCCAATAATTGAGACCGCCCTTTGCTCCCTTCCACAGCGCCCAACCTCATTCTATCTTTCTGGGGATCCAGTACTTCGTTGAAGTCTCCCCCCAATAAGATCGCCCCATGAACCTTATTGTCCAACCAACCCTGCTAGTGTCCCCCAAAAAGATGTATGTGGGTCATTGGGGCCATAAACATTTACAAACGTGACCTCCTGGCCATGCAGTTCCCCCCAAACTAATAATACGCGCCCCTTCATCCCCTTTATTACTCCCCCCACCTGAAAGGGAACATCACTCCTAATTAGGATAGCCACCCCTGCCTTCTTATGGAAGCCCTCTGCATTAAACCAAATATTACGGAAGGCCCCATGCCTGACCAGATGCTCATCTTTCGGTAGCAAGTGAGTTTTCTGCAGAAAAACCACTTGCCACTGTTGGTGCTGTACTTCCTTAAACAGCGCCTTCCGCTTATGTGGGGTATTAAGTCCTCTGACATTTAATGTGCCTATCCTAAGTCCCGCCATTGTAACTTATACAGAAAGCTGGCAATTATATCTGCTGGTATGTTCTGAAACCCCCTCCCCTCCTTCCCTCTTCCCCCCCTCCCTATGCTCCCCCTTTGACTCTGCCCTCTCCCCCCTCCCCCCCTCCCCGGAATCTCACCACAGGCCATTTCCCCCTGTGACTCCTGACCGGAGGACGAAACTCCCCACCCGAGACCTGACCACACCCCTACCAACTAGACCCCCTTCCCCTATTATTCCCCCCTTATTCCCCCCATTCATCCTTCATCCTTTCCCCTCCCTTTCTTTATTAGTTGCTTTTCTTCCTCCCCAATTTCGTTCCCCCGAACCCTCCCCCCATATGCACCAGGAAGAAAACCTACTCTTCTTGAACCCTCTCCCCCCCTCCCCCCCTCCCCACCCCCAAACCACAATCAACAGTATATAGCTAGAAACAGCTATCAACCTTCAATGTAAACACCTGCATTTGTCCATTATCAGAACTCTGGCAAAGTCTCTCAACCTCAGGTAGTCTGCATAGAGCCACTTTGCTCCCCTCCTCCTCCCTTGGAGATGTCCCGGAGAGGCGCTGGAGCCGCCTGCCCTTTGAAGTAATCCGTTGCCACCTCTGCTGTTCTGATAGGGACCCGGGCCCTTTCTCCCGATCTCTTGTTTCTGGCTGAGTCCGAGTCTGTGGTAGATTTGGCGCTTTCGCTTTCTCAAGGCACTTCCAAGCTTCTGTTACAGTCCGTACCCGCTGGACCCCTCCTTGCAATTCAAACTGCAGCCCAAACGGGAAGAGCCATTTATATTTAATATTTTCACGCCTGAGGTACAAGGTCACTGGGCGCATGGTCTGTCGGCGTTGTAATTTTGAGGGAGCTAGATCCTGGAAGATCTCTATGGTCACATTCTGCCACACTAGTCTGCCCTTCTGGGCTGCTGCTTTCATGATCTCCTCCTTCATTTGATAGCTAGAAAGGCAGGCTATAATATCCCTGGGGTGGTTCCCCTGAGGGGGTCTGAGGGCCTGATGTGCTCGCTCAAGTCCAATCAGTCTCTTAGCCCCCGCGGACTCTTGATCCTCCTCTGCTAGCAGGGCCGCGCATATTTCTTGAACTACCCGATGTGCTTGCTGAAATTGCCCCTCCTCGGGATGCGTATGTTACAGCGCCTCGACCTATTTTCAAGGTCCTCGATCTTGTCTTGCAATTCCTCCCGTTCTTTCCGCCACTCATTGTACAAGCTTTGAGTGCTCTCAGCCGCCATTACTGCCTCCTCCATGTGCTCTTCCAAATAGTCCACTCTATCCCCAAGGGCCTGCAAGTCCACCCGAAATTCATTCAACATCTCCTTCACCTCTTTTTTTTTTTTACTCCGATCACCTCCGTTTTTATCTCTTTGCACCAGCGCCACAGATCTCCTCTCGTGCACTGCTCCTCAGCATTCGCCGGTTCCTCTTCCACCTCCATTTCTTCTTCATCACCCCGCTCAGTCTGCAATCGCACTGGAGCATAAGAGGAGTGATATTTTTCCAGTTTTTTCCGGGTCGACATTCCCGATGTTTACTTCTCCTGTGTGCTATATAATGTGCACTTCTAAGGAGGCCCAATGCAGTCTTTTATTGCTATTTTTCTCCTGTCTCGAGGAGAGCTCTTCTATCAGGCAGCCATCCTGGATGGTGACGTCACGTCCTCTCGGTAGTTTCTTTTTAACCCATTTCTTTCCCTTGCAAGCGACAAGCTGAAACATGGAGGATGATTTTATAAACCATTTTCATGCATAAAAGTATTTTACATGTGTATATGGGTTGTTACAAAATTACATAACACCTAAACCCATGTGTACTTGTATAATAGGTGTGTACAGGACTGGAATTTGGGCACTTGAAAAATGCTAACATTTACACCTGCTATCTGCACCTTGAATGCAGGTGCTATTGCTGCTGGATTTTTGCTAGAATTTAATAGTCACATAGCCACCTCCTTATACAATAGTGCCAACATAGGAGACTTCCTGCTCACTGAACTTAAGAACATAAGATCTGCCATACTGGGTCAAACCAAAGATTTATCAAGCCTGGCATCCTGTTTCCAGCAGCGACCAATCCAGGTCACAAGTACCTGGCAGGTTTTGAAAAGGTAGACAGATTCCATGCTGCCTTTCCTGGAGGTAAGCAGTATGTTTCCCAGTCCACTTTAATAACGATTTATACACTTTTCCTTCAGGAGCTTGTCCAAACCTCTTTTAAACCCAGCTACACTAACAGCTTTTACTACCTCTTCCGGAAACAACTTCCAGTTTAATTACGCATTGAGTGAAAAAATATTTTCTTTGATTAGTCTTAAATGTGCTACGTTGTAGCTTGATTGTGTCGGTAGTCTTTCTACTTTTTGAAGGAGTAAACACTGATCTACATTTACCCGTTCCACTCCACTCATTTTATAGACCCATATCCTTTTATAAGATTTCACACTTATGGTGGATATTCAGGAACTTGAACATGATGGGGGTGTGATTGCTTTGCTTTTCTTAAGTCTCCCACCTCTCCACTTCATCCAAGTGCCCAAGCAGAATGTGAACTTGTAGCCAGATGGTGCCATCAGAGGCCAACAGGATTTCTATTGCAGCCTAAGGCTACATGGCTGGAAAACCAGAAGGCTGCTTCTACAATTCCATTTCCGGAATCCATTGTCTTGCTTTACTTTACCACTTGACTTTGGGGAGTCATAAACATGATATTGCCCTGATATTTTCATTTTCTGCCTTGTTTTGCATTGTTTCAAATTCTCTTTGTTCTTTCCAACCCAACGTTAAAAGGTATTGAATGTGTCTTTCTCTGGGAACAAAATAACTCTCCGAAACTTTAACAGAAAGGAATGAAACTTGGCATGTAGGAAAAACTGCTAAAAAGACACAGCAGGTTTCAAAATGGGCCAAATTGGACCCAGGGGTTTTAAAGGAAATAAGCTCCCAAAAAACTAGCACAATTTATTTCTGTGGGACAGGGAAATCCTGCTTCTGTTGTGTAGGAACTTACATACAGTGAAACATAGCAATTAGGGATTTTGAAAGGAGCAATTCCCTCTGTGTTCTCTACTCTTCCAACTTGTGAAACTGCCCACCCCCCAAATTCCCTTACTTCACCACATGCCCCACACCCCAAATATACTCCCTACCAATCTGCCAAATGTTGCCAGTACAAGAAAAATCAACTCACAACTGCCTCATCTGCCTGCAAACTGGCCCTCTCTTAAATAATACACCCCCACAACTACTCCACCAAACTTCCCTCACCCCAACTGCCCCCCCCAAAACTACGCAACTGCCCCATCCCCCAAAACTGCCGTGCTGCAGCTGCCCCACCAACCTGCACACTGCTCCATTCCTAAGAAGAAACACCCACAGCTGCCTCACCCCCCCCCACCACAGAATGCCTCATCCCCCTCCAAAACTTCTCCCTGCAATTGGTTGACCACCCCACAAAATACCCCTGCCTCCGTCTCACCATCCTGCTATAACTGTCTCTACTCCTAAAAACTACCACCCCACAATTACCCCCTAAAAATACTGCCCACAACTGCCTCACCATCTGCAAACTTCCCCACCCACCAAAAATACACCCTACTCTCAAACTCCCACCCCATACAAATGGCCTACCCTCCAAAGTTCCCACTGTAGCTGTTCCACCATCCTGCAAACTACCCAACTCTTAAAAGTACATCTTCCATAAATGCCCCATCACCCTCGGTTATTCCCCCGCAGACATAACAACTGTACAATACACACAGAACACACAACAGATTCTACCTACAAACACACGGATAGAAATAATTCCCTAGCTGTGATGTACTGCATTTTACATTAGTGACATACTGTATATATTTTTCATTTTCTTTGCTGGTATTTCTATTGTGAAAGCTACTGACTGAATTACATTACTTTCCTTTGGGTTTACTAATCTCTCCCCCCCCACCCCCCATGTTAGTGTATCTGTTCTGCCTGCTTCCAGTGTAACTAACAGACTGTGGGTAGGATCTAGCCAATAGGAAGACCGTGAGGGAATGCTGCTCCTAGTCCCAGGAAGGGAGGCAGTGAGCATGGGGGAAGGTCCTGTGCTGCACAAATCTAGTTTCTTCATGTGGGAAATGGAAGAGAAATGAAACCACATCCCCAAAAAAGTGCCTTGGTGCATTTCTGTAAGAAAGCATTTCCAGCAGCTGCAGCATACTGATTCACAGTAATATAGCAGTTAATGCAGTTGTACCTGCCAGACAGCCCTGGTTAACTTAAACCGGCTAAGGTTAGGTGAAATAAAAGCAGGCCCAACTTTAGCTGGTATAGCTTATCCAGCCATTGGCTGAATATTATTGCTCACCGGATAGCTAAATCACTATCTGGGTAACCCAGATATTCAATGCCGGTGGTCAGATATGGCCCCAATATTGAATATCCAGGGCTAATTTAGAGCTACGACAGCCAGATGCTTTTAAATTTACCAGCAGCCGCCATTGAATATGCCCCCCATAATCAATTAGGTTATTACATAAAATCTTGGCAAAACAAGTACACTTCTATACATGCATTGTCTTCTTAATGAAAGCATTGCCTGATTCCACTGTAAATGCCACATGGTGAGAGGATGAATGGGTAGGCTAAGGGACTAACGGGTGAATGGATAAATGTAATTATTTATCCAGAAGAGATTGTGGTGGCAGCGATTTAAAAAAAAAAAAATTCAAGGCGGCATAGAGTAAGCACAAGAGGATCAGCAATCAGCCACAGGGGAGCGGGAACACAGGATACTCCCGCCCCTCTGCCACCAAGGCCAATCAGGGCCCAACACCCAGCACCACTGGACAGTTTAAAAAACAAAGGGCGCTCAGGCACGTCCATGCATGATGGACCAGTGCCTGTGGGCCTCGCGCATGGCTTAGGAGGGGACCCCAGGAGAAAAGACCAACAAAAAGGACAAAGCCTCCCTCCCTCCCCAGCAAGATAAGACAATGCCGCACAGTCCTTCAAACGAGAGAAGCTCCCCAGCCACACAGCCCCACAAGAATGAAATCCACCAGCACAAAAAATGCAGCCCCTCACCCACCCATATGTCCAATTCTGAGGTACAGGGCATTTACCACACACCATGCTCACATTTTACCTACTACTCTACATGCTGCTAGCACTCCTGTTGATCTCTGTGACCCAGAAACCTCATGATAGCACAACACTACCAACATGGCCCACTATCCAACCATCCAATTGAATACTTATCCCACACTCCCGCAGAATCCACCACTGCATAATACAAATATACAACTCCTCCTCCCACACTGTTCTTACGTCACTCACAAACATATACACTACATTGTGCTTTAGTAAACTCCTGCTCAATCTGGAATCCAGGTCATCAGAAACCACCTACTATTGCATAACATAGATATACTTTTGTATAATTGAAATATGGATCCAAGAAACAGACCAACATACTACTGAACCAATTCACACCAACTGGATATACCCTATACCAGGTATGTCCATCAGGTAGATAGCGATCTACCTGTAGATTGTGGAGGGGTCAGAGGTAGATCGCCAGCCCCACTTGGCTACATCTCTCCAGCAGCTCGCCCCGTCGCTAGGAGAGAGCTTGTGCCGGCAGGTCGTCTGCTGAGGGCTTGCCGCTGCTGCTGATCCTTTGCCTGTCTTTTTTCCCAGCCTGCAGGAATCTTGCCTGTGGGTGTATTGGGGGTGCTTGTTGTTTTCGTGCCAATAGTTTGTGGGTACCCAAGGGGGCCGCAGCCCGTGCCCCGCGACGAGATGCCACAGGCCCGGCGTCATACCTGGTCTCCTGCCTCTCAGAATCACCCATTCCTGCCCCCGCCCCAACACCCCTTAGAAGTGTGTTATATACTGGGCGATATCCATTCGCCCGGTCTTTACCTGAATACACTTACTGTATTAGTTGTGTCGTGTGCTGGTCTTTGGTCGCTTTATAGTTCGCTTTCATTAAACGTTTTCAGGCAGACACAACAAAGTGTCAAGAATTTGGTGATTTTTGGCGGGTTTTTCCAATTTTGTTCTAACTTGCCTATGTCTTGCCTTCGAATTGGTTCAAACCATTGTGACTTTTGCTTGCCTCTGCAATTTTATTTTGCCTAGCCTTTGCATTGATTCTACACTGTGTGCAGAATTTATTAAATTGCGAGTGGTGGTATTTGAACTTGTTTGGCGGTATTTGATTTTATCTGGTTTGCTGGACAGGTGTTTTGAGTTTTTTTGATGATTGTTTGGTGGTATTTGATTATTTTTGCCAGTATGATGAATTCTTATTTTTACTTTTAGAACTGCATGTGTGGTTCTGGCATCTCCAGTCCTTGTATTGCACATCATCCAGAGGTCTTCAGTTCCTGTTGATCTTTAATACTTTGGGACAGTGACAGTTTTAGACCAGATTCAGCCAGTGTTTATACTAACTTAGCAGATTTGGCCTTCTTACATCCAGCCACCCCAGTATAATGAAGATGAGTGTTCCAAAGAAGAGCAAAGCCTATCGCTTTCATGATGAATGGGAAATGGACTACTTCATCATCATAGTGAAAGACAAGTGTTGTTGTCTAATTTGTAAAGCCCCGGTATCCTTGCCCAAAGAGGGTAATCTGGAACGTCATTATAAGGCCCTGCATAGCAATAAATGTGATGCTGATTTTCCCCCCAAAGTGAAATTCGTAAACCGAAGCTCAAAGAACTTAAATCAAAATTGGCTACTCAGCAACAGTTGATGTCGAAGCCAAGGTCACATTCGGTCAATGCAGCCATAGCATCCTTCAAGGTCAGCAACCTGATCGTAAAGAAATGCAAACCTTTCACTGAAGGGGAATTTGTAAAAGATTGTTTTATTGAAGCAGCTGACAATCTTTTTGAAGGATTTTATAATAAGAAAGAGATCATAGCTGCTATTCAAGATGTACAGTTGTCAAGAAACACAGTCGTGCGGCGAATAGAAAAGATGTGTGGAGACACAACTGAACAATTGTTGGAGGATGTTTCAAATTGTGTTGCTTTCTCACTCCAACTGGATGAATCTACAAACATAAGAGACATAGCCCAGTTACTAGTCTTTATCCGGATGGTTTTCAAAGACTTCAGTGTTAAAGAAGAACTACTTGGAATGATTTCTTTAAAAGGGAGAACTACCGGTCAAGAAATATTCAGTTCTTTCCATTCTTTTGTGACAGTGTAACCTTCCATTACATAGACTTGTTTCCATCACTACTGATGGAGCAAGAGCAATGACAGGTAAGGTTAACGGTTTCATAGCCCTCTGTTGACAACATGACGACTTCCCAGATTTCCTCTCTTACCACTGCATCATTCACTAGCAAGTTTTGGCAAGCAAGAGACTCAATACAAAGACTGTCATGGAGATCACTTTCAAAATTGTAATTTCAGTTCGAGGAAGATCACTTCAAAGATGGCTTTTCAATCTTACTCTTGATGAAGGGGCAGCGGAAATCATTTTGCACACAGATGTGAGATGGCTAAGTAGGCACAAATTTCTGCAAAGATTTCATCATTTGCTGAATGAAATAAGATGTTTTTTGAAGGAGAGGGGAGATGACCAAGCAGAGTTGGCAGATGAGTGGTTATGTGATCTGGCATTTCTCGCTGACTTTACAGGCAAACTAAGTGATATGAACCTTGAACTACAAGGTAAAAACAAATGCATTGGTGAGATGAGTACAGTTTCATACTACAAGAGCAAATTTGAGCTAATGATGATTGACCTTGCAAACAACACTTTTGATCATTTTCCTAATACGCAGGACCATCTGGGACAATATCCAAATTTTGTTTTTCAGAACGAGAAGTATGTGACAGAAATCTGTTCTGTTATCCAGGAATTCGAAAATAGATTCTGTGACTTCCAAAAATTGGAACAGTTGTGGAGTACTTGTCATACCCATTCAAAGTAGATGTGGACATTAAAGAAACTGCAGCTGCTATCAGTAAAAATTACTCATTGAACAAGCCATCTCTTGAAAACGAAATATTAACCATTAAAATGACATTTTTCTCAAGACCCGTGCTGAGCAAGAATCGTTTTGGGAGCTAGTGCCTAGAGACAAATTTCCCAACTTGAGAAGATGCAGTGAAGCTTGTACACTCCTGTTTCGGTTCAACTTATTTTTGTGAATCTGCGTTTTCCCATCTGAAAATGAGAGAGTATGCAACATTCCAACATGACAGATGAACATCTCCAGGATTCCCTGAGACTGGCCCTCACGCAATATTCACCCAACTTCAAAAAGCTGGTGGATGAAATGCAGGCTCAGATGTCTCACTAATGAGGAAGAGTGAAATATTAAAGATTGTGCAAGATAAGCCTGGATCAATACTCGACCTAAATTTAACACAAATTACTCAATAAAAGTTAAAGAAAGTTATTAAGACAGTTAAAGAAAGTTATTACTCAATAAAACTTTAAGAAAAAATGTACTTTCCATTTCCCCTCACAGTTCTTACTGGATCTTCGTCTCTCTGTTTTGTTTTTGCTTAATTTGCTTAACAGCTGATCACATCCAAGTAAATGACAGAAGGTTCATTAAAAATGGGGGGGGGGGGGGGGGAATCCTTCAAATTTATTGGGTTAAAATTTAATTTGAAACTAATTTGAAACTTAATTTTCATGGTAATAGATCACCGGCACTTTTGGCCGGAAAAAGTAGATCACGACCTGTTAGAAGTTGGACATGCTTGCCCTATACTAATGCCCAAGAACTCATGGTAGAGGCAGCAGAGTGTTGATCCTAGCCCGGAAAAACTCAACACAAGTGAAAGCACCAGTGAATCGGATTCCATCACCTTCACCAACAAACTGACCACCATCTGCCTCATATACAGGATATCTACCTCTAGTGCCAACAAGCTATCAATAATCGTGGACTCAATAGCTGCATCAAAAACTGGAAAAGACCTCCTAATACTAGGCAACTTTAACCTCCCCTCACTTCACCAAAATCATGCACACACCTTCATCCAAGCTATGGCAGTGATGGACCTAACACAATTAGTAAACACTCCCACACACACGAAAGGCAAACACCCTGGATCTAATCATCTTCAGTAAACACAATGCACAGTCAGACCCCCCCCCCCTCACTCTATTCAAGCGCACCCAGTCCCATGGTCTGATCAGACTTATCAAGTTCTCCCTCTCTCAGAACCTCATCAGAAAAAAACACAATCAGTATTCATCAACGCAAAGGTTCAAGCCTTTCATCAGGGACAATTTCATTCGATTCGCTTTTGCACTACTACCTGAAGACTCCACCGACTGAGATATCCTCATTTAGAACTGGAGCATCACCAGAAATGCAGCCATTGCCACAAATACTGCTGAGACCAAACACACAAAGCAGTCCAAGACAGACTGGTACATCCCAATCCTCCACAACCTGCAATGGCAACTCCAGAAACATGAAAGAAAATGGCACAAAACTAAACACAATGAAGACAAGCTACAATATCTGCAGCAGACAAAGCTAGATTCGAACATCACACTAAAATACTCAACTATGCAATCAACTGACCAAGAGAACTCTTTGAGATCAAAAAAGACCTGACTAAAGCACCATCCACCGAAAACTAGGAAACCACCCCCAAGAACTAGCTCTACATTATAAACAACTTCATCCCCAACCGGTTATCAATCTACCACCCCCCACCGAAGACGACCACCTAGACCCCTGAATCTCCTTCATCAATGTTACTGAGGGCCAAATCAAAAACACCATAGCATCTCTAAACACGACAACTTTCCCCTTGGATCCATGCCCAGCATCATGGATTAAGGCAATGAAAAACGAACTCAGTGGAGTAATCACCAAAATCATGCAGTTTATTCTCCAAGAAGGCACCATGCCCATATGCTGAAAATTTCCTCTATACACCCAACTCTGAAAAAAACAACCCTGGACTCTGCTGATATTAGTCATATTACAGACCCATCGCAAGCCTACCGTTTGCAGCAAAGATCATTGAAAAAAACAGTACAACACCAACTTCAAGACCATATTGACCGACATAACTTACTAGACCCCAGCAACATGAGTTCTGCCCGCATCTTGGAGTGGAAACACTTCTCACCACCCTGATAAATACCCTAACTCAAGGAATGCAGAAAGCCAGTCAAGGCTTCCTACTAATCTTCTTTGCCATCTCGTCAGCCTTAAACACTGTAAATCATCAAATACTATTACGTCTACACACCAATGGCATTCAAGTTACTGTACTCAAATGGTCCACATCCTTCCTCACCGATAGACATCAATAGATAAAGATTGGTCAAAACATATCCACTCCATACCAGCAGACACAAAGAGTCTCCCAAGGATCCACTCTCTCCTCTGTACTCTTCAACCTCTACCTGTGACTACTCTGCTCAGTCATAAGAAAACACAACCTATATGTCCATGTCCTATGCCAATGACATTATGATATATAGACCAATTGACATAAATCAGCCCACTCCATCCACCCACCAGGATTGTTTCACTGAGGTGACTAGCTGGCTAAGAGACAATAACCTGCAAATCAACTACAACAAGCCTGGGGTACTCTACATAATGAGGGACACCGCTTTTGTCCCTCCCCCCCCTACAGTAACTCTGAACAACACTACAATCTAAACCAAGACTGAAGTCAGATACCTTGGGGTCACCCTCAAGCAACACCTAACATGTAAACCATACATCAATACACCTGCACCACCACCATACATCAATACCACAAAGCGAAGACTCTCCAATGCCTCTAGCCACTCCTCAAACTTACAGACTTCTGTACTGTGCTATAAGCCTCTATAATACCTCACCTTGATTACTGCAATGCCATCTACCAAGAACTACCACAATCCACACTCCTAACACTCCAAGCATTGCTTTGTTAGACAGCCAGAATCCTACAAGAAGCAGCAAGACAAGATCACATCACTCCAATACTAAAAGAGCTCCATTGGCTTGCACTACAGAGCCGTATAGCATACAAAACCATCAAACTAACCCATAAAGCAAGCCACACAGACCCCCCCCCCCCCCATACACCTCTACTCACTTATTCAGCTCTCCCAACCACACAAAGCAAGACGGACCTCCACATTGAACACCCTAGTCATCCCCCACATCAGAACCAAATGCAATCAGGATGCATGTAAACGAGCCTTCCAGCTATAAGCACCCTCCATATGGAACACGCTACCAGACCAACTCAGGAATATCACTAACCTAAAGACAGTCCAAAAACATTTAAAAACACATCTGTTCACAGAACACTTCAACCCATGCTCATGACCCCCTCGCTCAGAAATGACTTTGCAAGATAACTACCATTACAAATGTATATAGCCAGAAATGCATATAGTTTAAAACTATGGATGTTATACAGTTAAGAATCCAAGAGTTCATAGATACATGTTTGTATATAATTTAATGGCACAGTTATAATTTAAACAGCCTTGACCCAGTGAAAGGCGGTATATAAATACAGCTAAATAAATAAATTGCAGTGATGTGAGGAGAAAGCCAAAGATCAGCTCTGATCTGTCCTAGTGCAAAAGGAAGCAAATTGAGCAGACTAGAAGTACCTTACTTGCCGTAATAACCTGTGCTTATATTTTATCATTGAACACCCTATAGGTGGAAGAAGCAGGTGCGTTAAAAACAGTATCAAATTGTATAGGAGCATGAGATTAGCATAGAAGATCTTTAATTGGGAAGTAGATATGAAGAATTAAAATAGAGCATAAAGTATGACTAGTAAACATATAACTAGTCTAACTGGTAAATTCCTGAATAATTCTATTCAAGCCATTAATTCCTTCATCTGTGAGGAAAGCTACTTTAATGGTTACATTAGCTCTTTTCTTGTTAAAAACCTGATAAGTTTTTATTGGCCATGATGATTGTATTTTCACATGTAAATAGTTTATCATCCTGTACATAGTTAATTTAAGTAAGCCACTATTCCTTTTCTTTGTGTAAAGTTACCTGTTTTCATTGTAAACGTTAGTTGTAAAACAAAGTTCCTTGTAAACCGCTTTGATCTCCGTGAAAAACAGTATATAAATACAGCAAGACAGGACCACATCACACCAATCCTGAAAGACCTACACTGGCTTCCAATCACCTCACTCATTAAATATAAGACAATCATAAACATATTCAAAATCAAGCAACAATCATCGGCCCTCAGCTTACAGACACTCATACAACATGACAACAGTACATGACCGAGGAGAAGGGGCACTTCCAACCGTGTCAACACACCAAAAGAGATCACCAAGGTCCGAAAGGACACCTCTGAACGAGCTTTTTCCCTGGCTGCACCAGCAATTTGGAACAACCCACCAGACGAACTTCGACTAACTACAGACATCAAAGACTTCCGGAAGCAACTAAAGACAACACTATTCATTGAACACTATGGGGATGTCACATGATCTACCCAACGATCAGATCAAGACCGAAGACCAAACCCCCTCCCCCACCACTTTTATATAGGAATGAATAATAGCACACATTGTGACCGGATCCCCGGAAACAAACCCCCTCCCCCTCCACATAGTCATTGGAATGTATAATAGCGCACAATGTAAATAGTTCAACATGAATCTAATATACCCTAACACACACACACACTCTCTGTACCACTGTATGACCACCACTAAAACACTATTGTGATTGTTTGCTGTGAAAACCGCCTTGATTTAAGGAAAAGGCGGTATAGAAATCCTTTTAATAAATAAATAAATAAATAAATACAGCCAAATAAATGTAACCAGAGAGTGACTGTCAAGTGACAAATTCTAAACATTAAGATCACATGTTATTTCACATGGAGCTGTACTTGAAGGAACTTATCATGGTGAATGTAAGGATTTCTTTTTTTGTTTATGGAATCATTATACCTAGAATTTTCTTACTGCTCAACCATGAAGAAGTTCTTGTGATATGGACAAATGAGGCATTTTTGGATGGCTAATTTAGGTTTGTTGGCCTAATTTTCTAAATTGTAAGATCTGTAGTTGCCTTACTGTTTTGTTTTGTTTTTTGTTCTTCCCCCGGCCATGGTGGCTTTAGATATTGTATAGCTTTACTGAGGGGCCCTTTTGCTAAAGTACGTTAAATGGTTAGCATGGGAATCAGCATGGCCATGTGCGAACAATGCAGGTTAACAATAATGTGGCAACTTGCCACATAATGTGTGCTAATTACCATGTCAACTGCATAGCATAGAAAGGGATGGGGAATGCACATGCACTGCACCTTGCAGTTAACGCATAGTAACTTACTACTGCACTTTTACTGCAGCAGATAACGCAGGTCATTTACAGTTGTGGTCAACATGATTGGTACCCTTGAAGTTCAACCCCTTGATGTCCAATATCTCCTTAAAAAAAGAATCTAATAAAACAAGACCAATTAAAAAAAGGAAATAGTAGAAAATAGTATAAAAACTGGGACATTGCCAGGATATGTACCCTTATAAACAATTCAAATCAGTTTGAACAGAAGAACCACATTTCCATTGCAGTAAAATTAGATGGACCTGTGATCAATTGTCAGTACTCACATGACTTGAATCAACCAATGAACGATGGTTCTAATGTTTAAAATGACCACATTCACTCCATTCCATTTTCAGAATGGTGAAGAGAAGAGCTTCCTGAGGCTGTCAGAAAAGCCATTATCACCAAACATCAAACTTCAAAGGAGTACAAGTCCATCTCCATAGACCTTGAGATTCCTGTGACTAGAGTTTGCAATGTAAAGACGTTTTCTTTTCATGGAACTGTCAATAACCTCTCAGGACATGGTGGGAAGAGGAAACTTAATCAAAGTAGTCTTCGAAGATTAGTGCAAACTGTTGGACAAAACACCACATGCAGCATCCAAAGAGCTTAAGGCTGACCTGGAGCAATCTGGAGTGGTGGTTTCAACCCGCACCATATACCATGCACTAAACAAAGTGTATGGTGGCCAAAGACAAACATAAAAAGGCATGCCTGATCTTTACTCAAACCAACCTTGAGAAACAACAATCCTTCTGGGAAAATATTCTGTGGACAGATGAAACCAAATTTGAACTCTTTGGCAATGCAGACCAGCGATACATTTACAAGCAAATAAATGAAGCTTTTAAAGAAAAAAAACACTCTTCCTACAGTTAAATATGGTGGAGGTTCCATAATGTTGTGGGGCTGTTTTGCTGCCTCAGGAACTGGAGGCCTGGAATGTATTAAAGGAATCACGAAGTCAGAGGACTACCAAGATATTTTGGAGCGAAATGTGCTATCTAGTGTCAGAAAGCTAGGTCTGGGTCATGACAGTGTCCCAAAACATATTTCCAAAATGCAAAAGAATGGTTAAAAAGACAAAAATAGACTGTTTTAAACTGCCTAGGAATAACGCCTGATCTCAGTCTAATTGAGATCCTTTGGAAAGAGCTGAAATCTTCCACTGGTAAAAGGAATCCTGGAAGCATTCATGAGCTGAAACTACTCGCAGTTGAAGAGTGGGAGGAACTACCAGCAGACAGATGTGCGAAAGGTATGGCTGCAGGAAATGTTTGGAGGCTCATCACTGCCAAAGGTTGTGCATCCAAAGATTAGTGTAGGGTGCCATTAATCCTGTCCAGGTCATATTTTCTCTTTCTCAGAAATTACTACATCTATGTTGCTGTTTGGTTACGTCAGGGCAGTACTGTGTCTGCTGATACACCACATTATATTTTGCAAACTATTTGCAGTTGAGCATCACAGTTTTTGGAGAATCTATGCTTGACTCAATGAACTGATCCAGTATTTCATGACAGACATGATAAATATCTGTTTCATGGATGGACATTTGGAGCAGCCACTTCAGATAAGTTTATTAAGTCTACTGATTTGCACATAGGTGTCTTTTCACACAATTTTTGAGTTGTTTCTATAAGGCACACAGTTGTATTTTTGCACATCTTTAACATAGGTTCACTGTTTAATTTTAAGTAAACCTTCATTTGAGTAAAAAAGAAGAGTTGTCAAGAGAGGTTTCCTCAAGACAAATTTTCCATCATTTAACATCATAGGGCTCGGCTATCACTCCTTTCAATTGTTGGGAAGGTGCTCATGAAGATAATGAAGATGCAGAAACATCATGAACAGACCAGCTGAGAAGAGCAAGCAGTATTTAGGCCACATCAGGGCTGCACCAGTCAAATATTCACCATTCTTCAACTGGCGGAGGAAAGGATCAGTTTGTAAAGTGAATCATCTTCATTGACTTCAAATCAGCATTTGACTGTGTTCACTGGCCCGCCCTGTTGAGGGCATTGAAGAACGAGCACCGTGCCACTAATGATCATCCAACTTCTCCAAGTATCATACAATGGTTCAACCAGCAGTGTGCAGATCGGAAATGAACTATTCACGGAATTTCCTATCCAAACTGGAGTCCACCAGGGAGATGTTGCCACACCCCTGCTTTTCAATATCTTGATAGACACCATTATGAGGAAAACATTTGAGGACACATGCGGGGTCCCATACGATGTGAACAACTTTCTGACTGACTTGATCGCAGACGATGCCATATTTGCTGACACGGATGCAGAGGCCGCAAACATCCTTTACCACATCGCCCAATCTTATGGCTTAAGAATTGATGTGGACAAGACCAAAGTTATTACCAAAGATAGATCACAGGCCAATTTTCACCTCAATGGAATGCAAATCAAGCAGGTCCCATAATTCAAATACAGGGATCACTGGTGCAGAAGAAGAAGGTGGCATCCACCACCGAAGTCCATAGCAGGATTGGCCAGGTAACAATAGCATTCGCCTTGTTAAAATGGTGCCTCTGGAAGAAGACCAGACCAAGACCAAAATTCACCTTTTCCAAACACTGATCCTGCCAATTCTCCTGTATGGATTGGAAACATGGACTCTGCTCAAACCTGAGATGAACAAGCTTGAGGTCTTTCAAATGCAATGCCTGAGACAGATTTTGGTTGTCTCTCTTCGGGATCGCCATTTTGTGCAGGACCTGTCCAAGGCCACCCCCGTTTCACTAGAAGCAGAGGAGGAACTGAGGGCAGAAGAACTGGAACTCCTCCAGTACCCCTCAGCCCCCCATGAGACGTTGACAGTCCCTATCTACAGTGTTCTGTAGAGGCTGTGCAACTGTGGGAGGCGCCGCTTTCACTGCCAGTCATCAGCTGCTGGCTGGATTCCCTGTACCAGATCCAGAAGGCCCCAGGGTTCGAGAAGTCTCAGCTGCCCCACAATTCCATTGTGATCGAGCCGGCCTTGAAGTGGGTGAAGAGTGCTAAAACGCACTCTTTGGTGCCGCCCACATGAGAGGCGCAGACCCTGGACTGCTTTGGGAGAGTTTTTCCAGAGTTCCATGCTCATAGCCTGGATCCTACCCTACCAGACTTACATGGCCATGTTCCTCAAGGATGTCATGCTAGACATGGAGGTCTTTGCTCCCTTAATGCCCAAGATCATTGCAAGTCCTTTCGAGCCCTTGTAGCTTATGGCAAAGAGTGCTTGAAGTTTATGGTCTGGGGCACCTGTGATGCCTTCGAATTTGCTGGTAGGATGGCGGCTGTGGGCATTGCTGCATGGCAGATGGCCTGGCTGCATTCTTCTGACTTGAGAGTTGTGGGTATAGGACAGGATCACAAACATACTCTGTCTTGAGAACCTCTTTAACAAACTCATGGAGGAAAAGGCCAAGCAGCTGGAAAAGGAGCAGGTGATCTTCACCACACTCTCCAGAAGTACTGCAGACTCCATGCGTAAGAAGCAACAGGCCAAGAAGGTTTTCTTTCCATGCCTGCACTGGTATGTTCTGTCACAATTGCCGATGCAGTCCAAGGCCCAGACTTCCCATTTGCAGCGGAGGGAGAAAACCTCAAAGGCACAGCCTTGTCCCCAGCTCAAGTTAGGTGTGGGATTTTGACAGGATCCTCAGGAGCATAGGCAATTGACTGTTACAGTCCGAGGTGCCCCCACAAGTTGGGGGGAGGCTTGTCCACTTTGCCCATCGGTGACCTCTGGTCACCTTTGATGCCTGGGTGCTACAGATCGTCCACAGCAGTTATCTGCTGCACTTCACCCAGCTGCCACCTCCTTACAATCCCAATGAGCACCCTATGGACCCTGCACACCGGAGCATGCTTCAGACTGAGATCATGGTCTTGCTGGCTGACCTTGCCATCAAACCGGTTCCTCCAGCCCAAATCTGGCAGGGCTTCTATGCCAGGTACTTCCTGGTCCCCAAAAGACCAGTGGGTTCCACCCCATTCTAGATCTGCAAAACCTCAACCAGTTCCTGGTGAGGGTAAAGTTCAAGATATTCTCATTGGGGACTCTTTTCCCATGCCTCCTCCAAGATGACTGGCTATGCTCCTTGGATCTGAAGGATGCATATGCACATATTCTGATCCACCTGCTTCACAGATAGTATGTTCGGTTTGTGCTGGAGAGGGTTGGCACGACCAGTATCAAGTGCTTCTCTTCAGGCTAGCCGCAACCCCAAAGTCTTCACGACCCCCCAGCATA